>WAAD01016671.1:13144-32807 GCA_013389945.1 Fregata magnificens
AACTAGCGATAGGACGAGAGGAAATGGCCTCAAGTTGCATCAGGGGAGGTTTAGACTGGACATCAGGAGAAATTTCTTTACTGAAAGAGTGGTTAGGCATTGGAACAGGCTGCCCAGAGAGGTGGTGGAGTCACCATCCCTGGAGGCGTTCAAAAAACGTGTAGACGTGGCACTCCAGGGCCTAGTTTAGGAGGCATGGTGGTGTTGGGTTGATGGTTGGACTTGATGATCTTAGAGGTCTTTTCCAACCTTAATGATTCTATGATTATAGATTGAACTTAGTGTTTAAATGCACTGCAGTTCTTCCCTGTGGCACTTCTACAGTAGGTGAGAAATCAATGTTAAGTCTTTAGCTTAATTATTTATGCTAACAGAAAATTTTATTTGATCTGATAATTTTAGCCTGGAACTGGCTGAATGGGAAGTAGTTGAAAATTGCCATTGAGACAAAGTGGGGATTTGAAATGTAGATATTACCTGATCCTCATGTCTTGGAGTGCAGAAGGATAGGTGGAAAGGGTATTCTTCCATGCTATTGGGATGAGCACCTGCCTTCCACTTGAGGAACAGGGCATTGGCATGAGAGGGAAGTTTGTGTCAGTCAGTCAAGTCTTTGCAGAGGAAAATCATTGAGCAATCTAAGTGTTGCATAATTCTTGTTTTAAACCCAAAGTAGTATGGATTTTTAAGCAAACACTACTGCAAAAACTCTAAATTCATCTGACTGCCAAGATTTGCAGTAGTGAGATAAAAATGTGGGGTGTGAGTTTATACTTGAGACTTCGCCTGTTAAAAATATGTTATTGGAGGTGATTATTATTGCATTTATAAGTCAAGATAAATATTGTACAAAATAAAAGACAGAAAATCTCTGGAAGGTTCACCTGCAAATATTTGCTGTATATGGGCATTAACATTATTGCAAAAGGTAAGTGGATAGCGTGTTCAAGCAAAATTTTAAAATGATGTATTAAGCCTTTTCCCCTGGCAAGGCCTGGCATTTTCCAGTCAGAGGACTAACTAGAGTCTCAGGAAAAATTCATCTAGGCTCAGAAGGCTGTTAGAAGAGAATAACCCTAGTTGCAAGGGTTTTCAGGACATTTTGCTACGATTGTTTTTTTGAGACAAATGTTGTCTTCCAAATTTTTTAGTCTTAGTAGGCCAAGAGCTTTGCGTGTTGCCAGAAATATTTTTAACTGACTTCCAAAGTGAAAATTAGAAATGTGGGTAGATTTAGCTGTCTATAAATACAAAATCTAATGTATTCAGTGCTCTAAAGTATTTTGTCTGGCCAGGAGCTACTGCTCCAGAAATGTGCAGGTATACTGTAGGTCCTGCCATGTCATAGACACTCTAGAGAATCAAAATACCCACTCACCTCTAGGCTTAGGCAACTGAATCCCACCGTGTGTTAAAAAACAATACGTTTTTGTCTCAAAGCAGAAAACCATTTAAGTATTTTCCATAGCTGTTCATTAATACATAGTATAAAGGCAACAATTAATGCCTGCCTGATATTTTCAATACAGCAATGAAATACCATTAAGAATATTTGAAAATGTAAAAAATATATGAGAAAGCAGATAATTTAAACTGGAGGGCTGTTTCATCATATGCAACTAGCAAATGCTGGGTTTTGGAGACTGCGTTTTGCCCAATGTAATTTGAACGAATATGGGGTTTACTAATTTCTCAGATTACATACTGCACATAAAAGAGCCCTGGTTAGTCATCATTAGAACATGAAAACGGCATAGAAGTACTTTCTAAGTACTTTTAATCACTTTTCTGTATCTTCCAGAAAACTTCTGGCATTACCAGAGACGTAATTTTTTTCAAGATTAGATACAGGAAAACACTGATACATATTCTGTAGTTAAAGATCTTAACATGTTTTCCGTAAGGTACTTCATATACATCATTGAGGATTGCTCAGCTACAATTTTAAGTTCATTAAGGATGATGAAAATCAGGGTGATGGAAAGATGCTTTCAATGAGTATCATTTGTATTCCTTCAAGAATTTGGTACATTTTTTTATGATACAATCTTGAAATTATACTGTTCTTGTATGTGAGGAAGTTTGATATTGTAAATTCAATGAAGATTTATCTGTCTTGAAAAATAGAGGAATAGATGAGTATTTTTAGTCATAAATGTGTTATATAAAATCATAGCAAACCAGACATTTCATTAAATGGTGCTCAGTGACTCCAGAGTACTCAGCTTCCTTTGACTTGACTTGAGCAAACAAAATTATGTGTGTCTGACTTAGCCAATGTAAAGAGTGTGCGCTTTCAGAACTTTTAAAATAGTAATCAGAGGCAGGAACATGTCAAAGACGGATATGTAAAGTTTGTGTTGGGAATATTGTTTAGTGATTCCCTGTTTTTTACTGGCACTCTTAAAATATGGAATTTATTATGTCCATTCATCCTCATCTAAAATGCAGCAGTGAAACACACTTTGTCTGTAAACTTCTCTGCAGATTACAGAAATGTGCTAAATACCAATTGTCTGAAGACTGCACTTCCAATTAAAGTTATTTTCTGTACATGTGCAGAATTTTGAGAGCTGGTTTCGAAACACAAACTATATCAAAATGCACAAAAAACTGGAAAAAGTACCATATAAAATGTCAACATGAAAAATATTACATAAAATAAGTATTTAGGGCTGTAGCAATACACAGCATCTGGTACGAGATTGGTATTTCTCTGAAGTATTCCATAAAACTAAGCACCATTTCACACCTTTCCTCTGATGTTACCTTTTTTCTGACCAAGAAACGAGGCCATCTTATGTGTGAATCAGAATCCAATTTCTGTATGTGGGTCTACTGAACACTTTAGCTTTCATGTTGGCTAAAGTACTCAAGAATATTTTGCTTCAAGTTCTTCTGAGTCAAAGGGACATGGCAATTCCTTTCCTTCTGAGGTCTGGGTCTTGGCTGTTGTGAATGGAGACAGACTCTGATGCTCATGCTTCTACAAGTGCTTTTTGAGATCCTTCCTGATATTATAACGCTGAAATATTATAGTACCATTATTCTGAACCTGTATTACTGGTCATATTTTCACAGAGGGTATGACTACCTGGTGATTTGTATGCCTCTAGTAATGTTAGTTCATTCCTTTTGATAAAGGAAGTACCAAGAGTCTTTGTAGAGGAGTCAACTTTCGATACCTACCAGAGAGCCTGTACTTAGTAGATTTGCAATGTTTATAATGGGAAAAAAAGAAGAGAAAAAAAAAGTTAAAAATAAGAAGCACTATCAAGAAATTATTCCTAATCATATTACTATTCCTGAGGCATAACAAAAGAATTCTGGGAAAATGAAATTGCAGGATGCAAACCTTGGCTGTCAACTTGTCACTATGTTACATTTCAAGTAGTTATTAAAATCATTATGCTATCAACTTGTGATGCTTAGATACACCAAGTATAGCAACCTGCTTAATTGCTCACTATTTTACAGTGAGTGAAAGAAAGGCCGGAGGGGAGGTGGGAATGGAGAGAATGGTATGTTTTCAAGGTACCCATAAAGGCCTCTTTTCCTGTGGAGTAAATTAAGCATATGTTGTTCAATAAGACCTTAGTCTTTGAATATAGAATATGTTATTAGAAATGTAGCTGCCTACTGGTCTACGTAGTTTAGAAATGGTTTTATTGAGATCTTCTAATAATGCAGCACAAGGCATATTGACATGCCTTTGTAGCTCTAATCATGTTATTGACACTGCTTTTCTCTTGGGGAATCAGATTGAAATGAACTGGTGTAGCCAAAAACTGTTTAAAATACTTTGAGTTCAGGTGTCAAAGTGTAATTTCCCATTGGAGTAAAGCTGGAGAAACTCAGCTGAAGTTACTTCAGGTTTGTATTTGTAGAAGGAACAACTTGACTCTTGATTACTATAGAGACTTGTCAGTGAAAAGCCTGAAATGTGATCCTAGGTTAAAAGAGTAACTTATAGCATTGCTGCAATAACTACATAACATAGCCAGTGAAAGGACAATTTCCAAAATATAAATTCTTGGAAAAAAACCCCAAACCCAAACCCTCAGCCATTTAGTTTTGAAGGGTAAATTTACCCCGAATTATATGTGTTATCCCCATAAAAAAGTGAAGAATGAGGAAAAAAAAGTAATTTCTCCCAATACCAAAGTTGTAATTATGTTATGTCTTTGCATTATTTTTCTCTGTTTCTTCAAAACTAGAATATTTTTCTTTTGGCCTGTGCAGGGGCAGTAACATAAGGCTATTGATGCAGAACCTACCAATGGCACCCTTCTTTATTTGGGATGTAGTGATTTCACCAAATAGTAACTAAGGACACTGCATTTGTATTTCTCCACAGCACTGAAGGCTGTTAAATGAACTCGCACAATCACTGATTTCAGGGTAGTTGCCTTATAAAGCAAATGACTTCTTTCAGGTAATCTCAAATTTCTCATTGTTGTTAGTCATCTCATTACTCAAAACTAGAATTCAAAAAATAAGGGATTGCACAGTTATTAAAGCCTATATATCACAGGATCATCTCTTTCTAGTAGGATACTAGGGGCAAATTTGTGCACAGTATGGTTAGGAATTTTTTTCACCCCCTCCAGTCTGCTGGCACCTGGTGGCTCCATGAAAGACAGGAGCAATGCATCTTCTCATGGCCTAGGAGCTAGATTAAGCTAAAGTTAAGAGATGCCGTATTCACATACAAGGGCGCCATGGTACGTGTTGGTTGGCAGTGTTATGGTAGTGTAATGTGTGAGCAAACCATAAGAACACGTTCATGGTCCCTCTGGCAGACTGGAGGGTAGAAAGCCTGGGAATGGGCATATGTTCAGGTCTGTGGGATGCCTTAGTGGATCAACTTAGTAAAAAATACTTGGACAACCCAAAATATTTGGACTGAGAAATCAAAGTCTGTCAAGATTTTTTAAGACATCTTTGAAAATGCTATGTACCAGATTTCGTTATACTCATTCTTACTGCCCGTAAATCACAATTACCAGGATATATGGAGACCAATTTCTCAGAAAGAAGGAAAAAAAGAAAGAAAGAAAAAAAAAAAAAAAGGCAAGTCATCTGTCTTCTGGTAACCAAGCTGATTTAGTTTTCCAAGTGTATTATACAAAATAACCTGGTTTCTGTTATTGTTAAATGCTCACCATTCAGATTCAGTTTTGGCTAAGAACTGGAGGACAGGCAATCTTTCTTGCCTACCTGTTATGTTTCCCAATAAGAAAAATGCAGAAAGATAAGCTGTAAATACAGAAAACATTTGTGGAGTGTATTTTTGCAGTCTGTAGAGGTCATTGCAAATTCTGCTATGTATATAAAATTTGGAAAAAAAAAAAAAAAACAAAAACAAAACAAAAAACCTTGATCTCTTTCTTACCTAATCTAGTGTTATGGAGATTAGAGCACCAGAGAAATGTGACTGGAGGTTAGAATTCACTAGTGTTTTTTTCCTTCTGACTGGCAATTCTTGCCATATCTCAATATGATTCATTGAGATACATGTGTACTCTCTGGTAAAAGATCTGAGTCAAAGTATAAGTGCATAGTATCCTCTTCTGAGGATAATTCATTGAAGATAACATACTTTTCATCTGTTGAAAGTATCTGTGTAGTCGCTGCCACTGCATGCTATAGATATAGCCATAGATTTGTTAAGCATTTGTTTGGAAGAATGGAAGCTGATATTGAATCATAGAATCATTAAGGTTGGAAAAGACCTCTAAGATCATCAAGTCCAACCATCAACTAACACCACCGTGACTCCTAAACTAGGCCCTGCAGTGCCACGTCTATACCTTTTTTGAACGCCTCCAGGGTTGATGACTCCACCACCTCTCTGGGCAGCCTCTTCCAATGTTTAACCACTCTTTCGGTAAAGAAATTCTTCCTGATGTCCAGTCTAAACCTCCCCTGATGCAACTTGAGGCCATTTCCTCTCGTCCTATCGCTAGTTTCTTGGGAGAAGAGTCCAACACCTGCTTCACTACAACCTCCTTTCAGGTAGTTGTAGAGAGCGATAAGGTCTCCCCTCAGCCTCCTCTTCTCCAAGCTAAACAGCCCCAGTTCCCTCAGGCGCTCCTCATAAGACTTGTTCTCTAGACCCTTCACCAGCTTCGTTGCCCTTCTCTGGACACACTCCAGCACCTCAGTGTCCTTCTTGTACTGAGGGGCCCAAAACTGAACACAGTATTCGAGGTGCGGCCTCACTAGTGCCGAGTACAGGGGCACGATCACTTCCCTACTCCTGCTGGCCACACTATTCCTGATACAAGCCAGGATGCTGTTGGCCTTCTTGGCCACCTGGGCACACGGCTGGCTCATGTTGAGTTCATTAACACTGCTATAATGGGATGTTATTAGAGTTACAAGAGCATTGGGAAATTCAGATAGACTGTTCTGTCCAGCAGGGAAGTATTTAGCTACTGCAGCATCACTGTTATTTATTTCATGTCTCCTCACTTGCCAGGTAGTAGGTTGGTCTGGGAGGAGATTAAAAATTAGGGATCCTATAGAGTAAGAAATATCTACTTCCTTCTCTCTGTACCTCATGTCTTCTTTTTTTTTTTGCTACTGTTCTTTTGACCAAAAGCATATATTCTTCCCATAAACCTTTATAGTAGAGCTGTTGTAATTATTAATTGTGCTTCTCCCACAAGGAAATTTGTTGTACCAACACTCATCCCTTCTTCCATAGAAGAATTTCAACTTTTTATGAATCTATGATTTAATTTTGGGTCTCTCTATTTAAAACCAGTTAACACATATGGATGGAAATTACTAATATACCCACTCATCCAAATTATTCTGGGTGCTCTCCCTACTGTGATATGCTACCATAATGAATTCAAGGAGATGTTTATATTTGGAAGAATCATGTTGTTATTCAAAGAACATAAGATATTTTGGGGGGGAGGAGGCACACACACCCCCACCCCAAGCCCAAAGCACCAATACGAAGCTGATACATTTTCTGACTAAATGAAATTGGTTTTTATTCTTCCCTAATTCTTCCTAACAAAGCCGCAACATTCAAGCCTTAAGTTTATAGTCGGTTCAGTGACAGATGCGTTCTTGTCCAGACATACATACCTATTTTTTGTTTTTATTTTTTCACATATCCTGTATTCTGGTTGTACCTCATTTACCACTATCTGTACTCTTGCACAAATGCTTAGGGAAGCATAGGTGCATCTTTGCATTTTAAATACTCAGGGCTTGTTGTCCAGGTTCCTCTGAACTGAACATGGCAGGGATAAAGGATGACATTACTACTTTTTTATGTGTATGTCATAGTTGCAGGGCCTGGTTGATCTCGTATGGCTAGATGGGAAAGATTGTCTCAAAAGCGCTAATGGGAATGGCTTTTGAGTGTTTCAGAAGCAGTATTAGGTGGAAATGAGCAGAGTGGACATTGTGATGAGTATTCGCTTTATTATAGCTATTGGCTATATAATTTAGGTTCTTCGCACTTCCAGAGTGAAAGACTTTTCACGTATTTTTATGAAGATATTTTAAAAATATCTTCATGAAGATACTTTGCATGTGGTGTCAGAATCCAAAGCACTAGAGGGAAAACATACTTGAATCCAATAACACATATCCTGTGGTACAGGGGTGGGAGCCTTCAGTCCTGATTTCTTAAGCCCTTTTTTAACTGCTTTTTGGAAGACTGAATGTGGTCCATCCCACCCAGATGTACTGAAGGACTCCTGGGTAGGTTGGTTTTTTGCTTTGCCGATGTATGTGACAAAGGTGTGCACAATTTTCACTTTATATTAAGGGGCTGTCAAATTCGATCTGTGTTGACCAAAATCCTGTATTGCAATGACAAAATTCTAATATAATAATTAACTTTTATGTCTGGTATAGATAATTTAAATTGGACAGAGAGAGGGCTTCCAGGCTCCTTAATTTTCTACAGAGACAAAGGTAGAATCTGTGGTTGGTCTTTTTTCTGCGGACTTTGACTCAAATTCCAAATTTGTGACCTTCAAGAATACCCCACAGGACAAAGTCTAGTTTGCTTGTGTATTTTGGTTCTAGGAAGTGTTTGTGGACCATGATAAAAAACAGAGTATAAAATGCTAACCAGCCCAGAACTGATGTTTACTTTTGTTAGATGCAGACTGCTATTGGGGTTTTTTTAGGTATTCACATTCAAAAAATGAACTAAACCCCCAAAACCAAACAACAAATCCACAACCTATTTTAAAAACATTTGAGTAAAGGCAGGAGGCAATGATGACTGCTGGCCACAGTAGCATCATTTTTGATATAAAATACTCCCCTTTTACTCTCTGATGTAAGAACAGCTGTACAATGTTCTGAGCAATGATGTAAGAACAGTTGTAACAATGCCTTAGTTGGGGGCCACCTCCAGATGCTTCAGAAGTTCTCTGATCTCTTGAAAAAAGGGAGAGAGGTGTCACTGAAAAAACACTAATAATATGGCACAGCAGACCTCTTCTAGCGTTAGGTCTTTATCAAGGTTTTCTAAAATGTGATTAGAAATTGCATATCAGTTGATTGTGTATCTTATTTCTTGAGAAACTATTCTGATTGGTTATTTTACTATTATGTCACCATGTACCTGAAGATTCATGTCATTTTTTTCACTGGAAAGTCTGTGGTTTGTTTAGATCTCTCTCTTCAACACAGACTGTCCTTTTCAGTGTATTTGTACAGTCCTGATATGAGTGGATGGACTTTACTGGCCTTGTGTTGTTACATCAATATAGATGTAAATTATTGTCATTCTTAAAGTGACTGACATAGCGGACTTTTCTTATAAAATTGCAGACATAGCCCACAATGAATTTTAACATTTGCCATATGACATCTATTTAAGAAAGCTGATTCGCAGCTTCTGTGAGTAGCTGACAGAGATACAATTCTCCCTTTATCTCTCAGCTGATGCGAAACTCCATTCTAATACAAAAATCATGTGAAGTTTATAATTATACAGAAGCAAATAACTGAAAAATTTTCCCCATCCTCTTTCTCTGGAAGTAAAGAGAAATTGAGGGTTTTGAAGATGTGCTATGTTTTTTTCATTAGATTCAAACTACAGTTATATTAGTTGTTCAGAAATGACATGAAAATGTGCTGATTGACTGATGTTTATGGGGAATAAATTAAATATATTTTAATATTGTAACTAGGAGCATAATGTTGATTCATGACCACAGTGCAGATTCCACCCTTGTGCTATATGTCATACATTCGGTGTGCAATTTCTGATGTTAAATTCATGTCAACAGATACATTCAGTAGACATTTATGAGCAGGTACCTAAGAAATTGCATAAACTGTTAAAGGCAGTAGAGTTACCCTTTTGTTTCTGTGAAAGAAGGTTAGAATAGAAGGACATGGCTAAATCTGGGGGTTGGAAGTTGTCCAGGAAACAACAGACAGTGCAGTGGTGCCAATAAAAGATGTGGCTTTGTTAGTATGGCATGTTTGGTTATATGAATTTAGAGGTTATTGAGAAAAAGTTTTAATTCACTTCCTAGTCAGCAGTTCAGAAAAGAATGAGATAGGTGCATTGGCGGGTGGGCCCATGAGGGATACCTGCTTCTGGGTTCCTCAGTGCCTTTCTAAGTCTCATTTGTAGGAATCTAATTACATTTTGAAAAGCCTGTTGACTTTCAGTGCTGATTCTCAGCAAGGACGCTGTATGTGGATGTGGGATCTTTTGCACTTCTCTTTACCTTTACTCTTTGTGATGGTGCTTCGTAGAAATGTTAGGGAAGGGAGAAAGAAAAGGGATAACAAATTTTCCATTTCATTTTGCCAGTTAATTTTACATTCTCAAGTTTGACCGTGTATTACCTGTAATGTGATAGTCATGAAGCATCTCAGAACATGTTTGCTTTGGAGCAAAAAGTGTTCTTATAGTAAATTATTCATTTAGATTTAGCTTTAAAGATGCTTGCTCGGTCTCTCTTAAGCTTTGGTTAGAAATATAAATATTGAATAAATGACCAGAGGTGAGCAGTAGTTTCTGAAGCATTTGTGTAGCTGTCTGAGGCAAATAGCCCCAAGCTGATTATGTGTATCAGCCTCCTCCACACCACTTGACCCCGACACATTTTGGAGCAGGCAGGTCCTCCTTATTTCATCATTGCCATTGTTAAAGACAGTGGCCTGTTGGCTTGTTTCTTACCAAGGTCAAACACATCAAATGCAGTGGGACATCAGCATGATCAGATCTAAATTGCTTGCTGCACCAATTTCTAGCTGTGTTGTGGTCTAATATCAAATTTCTTGGTTTCCTTGCAGCTAAGGCATAAAAGACACACATGGTATAGGGGCAAAAGAGGAAAAAAAAATGGAGAAGAGTTAAGTTTTCAGCCAGATGATTATTAATCTGAACTTCCAGACCAGGGAGAGCTGTGGAGGCATGGATTGCAAAGCTCTGCCATTTATTGACTGAATTTACTGTTTTAGGATAGAGTTAATTTAACAATCTTTATGGAAGTAATATTGGTGATGTAGTAATACAAGTATTCAGTACTTTTATGGAAACACAAAATGCCCTTTCAGAAATGTTTCAGAAAAATACCAGCATTTCAACACAATCACATCTTTTAAAATAGACTGTTGGGAGGGTTCCATGATCCTGCGGGAGCCTATACAGAAATCTGCTGAAACAAAATCAGTTCTCACTTTTGACTGAGTATAGCCCGATTCTATATATGTAATCTCAAAGCTCCCAAAACTGCAGCTATTTTCCCAAATATGTAAAATCACATCTTAAGCAACAAAAGGGGCTGCGTATTGGGTCTTAAGGTTGCCTTCAGAAAGCTAAATTCACGTAAGAGTCTTAACCTGCTTACTGTTTTTGTAAGCATCGTGTTGCAGTGGAGTCAGTAAGTTTGCAGATGACACCAAATTGGGCGGGAGTGTCGATCTGCTCGAGGGAAGGAAGGTTCTGCAGGGGGATCTGGACAGGCTGGATCGATGGGCCGAGGCCAACTGTATGTAGTTTAACAAGGCCAAGTGCCGGGTCCTGCACTTGGGTCACAACAACCCCATGCAACGCTACAGGCTTGGGGAAGAGTGGCTGGAAAGCTGCCTGGAGGAAAAGGACCTGGGGGTGCTGGTCGACAGCCAGCTGAACATGAGCGAGCTATGTGGTCAGGTGGCCAAGGCGGCCAACAGCATCCTGGCTTGCATCAGGAATAGTGTGGCCAGCAGGAGTAGGGAAGTGATCGTGCCCCTGTACTCGGCACTGGTGAGGCCGCACCTCGAATACTGTGTTCAGTTTTGGGCCCCTCACTACAAGAAGCACATTGAGTTGCTGGAGCATGTCCAGAGAAGGGCAACGAAGCTGGTGAAGGGCCTAGAGAACAAGTCTTATGAGGGGCGGCTGAGGGAACTGGGATTGTTTAGTCTGGAGAAGAGGAGGCTGAGGGGAGACCTTATCGCTCTCTACAGCTGCCTGAAAGGAGGTTGTAGTGAGGTGGGTGTTGCTCTCTTCTCCCAAGAAACTAGCGATAGGATGAGAGGAAATGGCCTCAAGTTGCATCAGGGGAGGTTTAGATTGGACATCAGGAAGAATTTCTTTACTGAAAGAGTGGTTAAGCATTGGAAGAGGCTGCCCAGAGAGGTGGTGGAGTCACCATCCCTGGAGGCGTTCAAAAAAGGTATAGACGTGGCACTTTGGGACATGGATTAGGAGTCACGGTGGTGTTAGTTGATGGTTGGACTTGATGATCTTAGAGGTCTTTTCCAACCTTAATGATTCTATGATTCTATGATTATTGGCCAAAATGCTGTTTATATGTTAGGGCTGGACTGTCTTTTAGAAATTGAATGTTTTGCTCCAGAAATGTCCTTCATATGTAGACTAGGAAATGAGCCACAAATTGTACTTGAAAATGGGAATAATGTATTTATCTTCAAAGACCAAACTTTACCTGAAAGATCTGATTCTTTAGGTTAGATGATGCCATTTAGAAAGAATTTCCTTCCCAACATAAACAATACATAAACTCCTAAATAGCATTTGATACAATTGGAACTGAGAAGAAAATGGAAACATTATAAAAGTTTGGTAATCCAACAAATCGTGCTTATATAGAGGTTAGAGGGTTTTGGGGGTTTTGTTTGGGGTTTTTTTGAAGTATTAATGATTTTATCAGTCTTGAGCAAATCTGTTGTAATATGCTAAGAAACGTGTCAACGGTATCTGTAGTTCATCAGTACTTTTACTCACCTAACTCAGTCTATTCTCTTCTATTGAGGAGCTTTTCTTTGATATTCAAAATGGGCAAAAACCAGTGCTCTGCCAAACAACTGAAACACGTAGCGGCTGAGAGATTCGCCCTTCCTTCCCCTCTATTACCTGGGTATAAATGGCAAGGAAGAAGCAGCTTCAGTGAGCTTGAGAAATGTATGTGAAATGAGGGAAGAAAGATTGTCAGGATACCTCCTTCACTCAGTTGGTTTGCACTGCAAAAACACTACCTCAGAGCCCACCGATGTACAAGGCCTAGGAAGACAGCTAGTTTTTGTGCTTTAATTAGTTGGAAGGTAAATGCTATTTTGCAGGTGGGTTTTGGCAGCTAATCAACCTTTCAATCAATACGTTGTTTTCTCTTGTCATTTTTTAAGAGAGCTGCAGCGTGCTTGGAGCTCTTTTAGAACCTTGACAGAAAAAGTGACAGATGCCTTGAGCATGACAATCCTCAGACTCTCCTCCCCTGTTTTTGGAAAAGGCTTTTTGCCGCCTGTAACGTAAATAGCTAAATTGGATGAAAAGGATCTATTGAGAATCATTGCTTCAGCATGAATAGAGGAGGCTTGATAAATGTTATTGCAAGTGCCCTTATATGTGCTCAAGTTCAAACCATTTTTCTAGGTGCTATTAGAGATTATGTGTTTGTATTTCTACATCTTAAATAAAGAAATTTTCTCATCCCAAAGATATCACTTATAATCAATATTTTAATATATTTAATTCAATATTATAAACCTGGATTAAGCCCAACCTGAAACTGTCTTTAAAATGATGCTAAGCTACATCAGTTGAAGTGAAATCTATAAAACTGCTTTTCCATGATAAATGCAAGCACAGATGATTTCTTTTTCAAATAAGGATAAAATCAAAGATGTTATTTGTATTCACTCTGATGTTTTTGTCCTAAAACCCATAAAAAGACCACACAGTAATCAGTTGCTGGTGTTGGCTATTGTATAAGTGTAGCTTTTGCAGTACATCATTAGTTTGATTCAGGTCAGGCTGGCTGAAATAAAACCATCTGAAGCAAGTCTCATTTTGTGTGGCTTTTAACAAGTGCAAGATGATAATTGCTGTCACTGAAGCATGACTGCTTTTGTAATGAATACTTTCTGCCTGCGTTCTGAGTATGTAGCTCTGTGTGTGTAATACAGCATGCTTTAATCTTAAAATAATAAGCAAACTTGAAATTTAATTTATTGTTCAATAAGGTTGTATTTGACAGAGGTTCTGGCTTCAACAGTCAAGTGATCAATGTTTGCTTTTAATTACATAGCGCTGGAAGGATCCTATACACCTCTTTTTGTGATGGCGTGTGTTTCCAAACAGTTACGTTGATAATCAAATCTGAAAAGCACAGTTAAAATTGGTTAATGAAATTAAGCATTAGCCCAACACATCACATTTTCTCCCCCGTGCTGTTCAATCAAATCACTGTTATCTGTTTTTACAGTGGCTTTAAGGTGGTCGTCTTGTATTTAGGTGAGATTGACTTCTTCGCCTTTCCATTAATCTTGCCCACTGATGATACTGCTGTCACCTTTCCGTTCGTGTAAAGTCAATACATTCAGCAGTAGATTAAGAACTACTCCTTTCTTGCTGGAAAAAATAAGTACAATAGTATGGCTTTGCAGGTCCTCCTGTGCAGTGGTGGAGCTAGTGCGCTATATGTTAATATATGCCAGGGCTGCAGGAAAGTTGTAAGGTCTCTTTTGGCATTAATAAATGCTGCATATATGCTGTGATCCTCTGTTCAAAAATTCTTCACCAAAACTCAACCTGTTTGACTGAGGATGGGAAAACAGAACCACTGAAATGAAAAAGCAGAGGTACAAATATATATATAGATATAGATACAAAATCATGTAGATGTCTGACATTTGGAGAAGAAACAAGACTTGAAAGTCTAAGATTTCATTGTTGTAACCATATTGGGTTATATAATCAGAGATTTTTGGAAACATTATTTTAATGTTCTAGAGATAGGACACAAAACCAAAACAACATAAAAAACCCAGAACAGAAACTTCTTAATTTAAGAAAGTTTTTGAACTGAGGAAGGAAATGCTACGTTTTGTTGGACAGCAAATGTTACTTAAGTCTTTCTTCAAGAGCATTACTATGTGGGTCCTGCTGCCTAAAATTGGAGAATGTGTTGGGGACGTATGCTTGAACTTGTGTTTCCTGATTTCAGAAGATATGCGGAAAAAGAGGACAGAAAAAATGATTTTATTAAGGTCAATATTTGCTTGCTGTAGGCACCAGTTGTGGACCTGTGGGAATGAGCTGGGTCCAGTCTTTCTGCTGGGAACTTTTCCCAGGATGGCTTATTTGGCTCCCTGCCACCGGCAGAAACTTCTGTTAATCCTGTGAGTAGTTACGACGTCTTCTCAT
The DNA here is from genome assembly GCA_013389945.1 of Fregata magnificens. Classification (NCBI taxonomy): domain Eukaryota; kingdom Metazoa; phylum Chordata; class Aves; order Suliformes; family Fregatidae; genus Fregata; species Fregata magnificens. Next base: position 27,801 of record WAAD01016671.1, read on the forward strand.
AAGTGGCGATGGTGGACCTAATTGTTTGTAAGTGAATAGATATTACTTCATTAATGGCTAGGCCCTCAAGTATGGATGGGCTCTTTGGGGTTGGTTACTTGGGTGAGGGATGATATCTGTTGGGAGTCAGCTCTTCTCTGCCCTTCTCTCTGCTCATCCTCTTCTGAAGTGCTCGGTTGCCCAGAATAAAGAGTGAAGCAAGCAATGCTAGAGCCAGGGAGCTCTGAGACTATGCAAACAGCCATTTAAATATACATTAAAAGAATTTGCATTTTCACTTACGTACTGTTGAACTATTTTGCCTACTGCTTCTCTTTGTGACTCTATTACTTTTAAATGCAATTTAAGAATACTTTATTTCATAATTATTTGTGTGACATGTAGTTACATCATAAAGAAGAATATGACTAGAATCAAGTAGGCAAGGGGGAAAAAGTATTTGTTAATGGAAAAAGTAAAAGCTTCGTGCTAGTAAATATTTTACCAATTTATGAGAGAAAATTGTGTAGGAAAGCTTTTTAAAAGGTCAATGAATTTCTATTAAATTGTTCTATTCTCATTGCCTTTAAAATTAAGCATGCAAGGTCAACATTAAAAGCCTTATGTTCAGTGGCTGAATTGCTATTTAAAGCAGAAGTTGAACACTTGGGCTCAAGAAAGAGAGAGGAGTGAAAACTTTTATTTCTTCCAATCGCTTTTCCAGGAGCTCTTATTCACAGCAATTATTTTAGATCCACCTCTTTTGATAAGATATTTCCAGAATGGACATAGTTTTTATGTAGAGAATACACACCATCAACACTAACCTCTTAAAGTGTCGGATTCGGTCAGTCTCTTATAGGTTATTCTCCTAATGAGTCTTGTGACAGTTTTGAATATTTGATAACTTCTAAAGGAAGTCAGCCAGGGAAAATACATAACCTATCTGTGTCGTGCTGTGTTACAGGGCTTTGTGTGCTTTATATCAATTAGGAGTCTCACCTTCCGTTCCTGTTGGAAAGGCATTTGGTCAACAGGTGGTTTGGGGGTGACCTGGAGGCCAGGAGCTGCAGGCGGTTGGTTGGTTGGCTGGAGCTAGTACCAGGGAGCATCATTGGTCCTGGGAATGAGGGGGTCTTTTGTATGTGATGAGATGTTGGCATTGTAGGTTTGGTCTTCATTTCTGCTAATTGCAGTTGCTGAAGGCTATGTTTCCATGCAGATAGATGCTGTATCAATTGAGTTGGCCAAAGAAAGGTTTTGTTTTAATAAAGACAAAAATCAATATTTCAGTATCTTGTTTGAAAACATTTAACAGACTTATTTTAAAAATCCAAAGCAATGGCCACCATCACAACTTTTCTACTTTCATCACTTGCTCGCTTGTGATTACTGAGCTATAAACCCCAACTTTAATGTGACAGGAGCACAATCCTGAAAAAATGTTTAAAAAACCTCACAAATGCAGGATGCAGAAAAAATAATATAATCAACAGACATTTTTCCCATTCTCAAAGAAAGACTCCAAATAAAACCAGGATACTGCTGACCACTGATTCTTTTCTATGTATTTTCAACTTTCTTTTCAGGGACACAAATTGTCATTCCTTGTCTGCTAAAATCTATATTTTTCTCCTATTATTGTTGTTAAGGCATTGTTTTAATAAGAGAAGATTGCTAACAGCTGCAGCACCTGTTAAATTCTCATATCAAAGTTAAAGAGATGTTTATTTTACTTTTAATCTGGTTTAGATTAGAATGACCTTTTCTTTGCTTCATATTAAAATCCCTTTCTTGAAAAACTAATGTTTTCCTCCATGTTGCATGTGTTGATTATTAGTGCTGGTATTTATTCATAATTAAAAATACAGTAGGCAAGAAAACCATTTTTAAAGCTTGATTGAAAGCCTTCTGGCATTTTTATTTCACTGCATTTTGATATTAACCATTGTAAGCGTGTAAATAGAGGAACTGTACTTTTTAAAGAGCTATAAGAAATTCAAATGGGCCAAACTGATATTAATCTGTCTTTCAAATTTTGGGCTAACTCACCTCAAAAGTGTTCTAGCTGATACAGGAGTGCAGTCAGTTGTTTTGTCATGGCTTCGGACAGTCTCTCATCATGCATTTTCGCATGAAAATGCGACTTTGATCTCAACAGTATCTGCACAAACCCCAACCAAGAACCGGCTTTGTTCTGATTTTTAGTGCTAAAAGTAACAACTTTCATTTCAGCAAAGTAATTCTTCCTTTTTTTTCTTTTTTTTTTTTCTTTTTCTTTTTTNGCGTAAGCAAGACTCAAGCAGCCAAATATTAGAAAGATTAGAAAGAAGCAATTTAGCTTAGAAAAAGCTACATAGATTGTGGAGGGTGACAGAAGCTGTCAGTATTGATTTTCTGCCACTTTCCTGTCTGACCTTTTGGATTCCAGCGGGCGCTCTTAAGAGGATTTAGCTTGTAACAAATTAAAGATATCACAGAACAATTGCTGACTCATATTAGGAGAGCTGACGGAGCTCCTTTGCTATCAGTGCAGTCTTATTGTATGCGGGGACATCATCATTACTTGATTTGATGTGCTCCTGTAGATAAAACTGATTGAAAAGCTGTTTATAAAAACAAGGTTAATGATGATAAATGCAATTGCTATCTGCTTTATTTTTATACACGTATATGTGTATACATATGTGTTACTTAAACATATCATTTTAAACTTTGGCTTGTAAAATTTATGACATGCAAAGGGGTAAAAATATACCAAAAACTTTGATAAAACAATGCTTAAGATTAAGTAAGCCATTAGAAATATTCGTATATAAAAGCTTCATCTGCATTGTTGTGGATGAAACTGGAAGAAAAAACCTAAGTGCTTTGTCTTCATTTAACACCTCCTGGCAGCATCTCGACACAAAACTTCAGCGTGAGCATCCTCTGCTGAGTACCCTTCCACCCTGTTTGGAAGAAATAAATTGCTTGTCTGGAGTGGTTAAAAGACTTTAATCTAGCTTAATCATCTTGAAGTATTTTACCTTATGATGGAATTCAGTTTGGAGAAATAATTATTTTTTCACTGGATGCCCAGAATACATATAATGAATATGTAATAATAAATAGGAAAATTCCTTGTAACTGTTAGCACAATTTTAAGAAACAAGACATTAGTATGATGTTTTTTCTGACTGATAAACCTGTGCTATATTAATGTATTTAAAATCCCACAGGAATATTGATCCAAAAGAGCTGTCTGTGCCTTCACTGTGAGAGGCAGTGAAGGGCTGAATGTTGGTGGGGCAGCAGAGCACTAGGTGTGCTGGTACCAGCATTACCACCTCCAGCTCTTACCACTTTTGTGCTCTTTCCCGCCCCCNCAGAAAAGCCAAAAGCAGAAAAGACAGTCCTGACACTTCTTCTGGTAAGGTCAGGATTAAATCCACCTTGAGTTTAGACTTCAGCCTGAGGCTCCCCAATGTGCTGACTTTTTTTTCTAACACTGGTTTTACCCAATTTCACTGTTTTTTATGGGTCATATCCCTTGGGGATTTTTCTTTGTAAAATTGAGCCTGGCCTGTTAGTTTCCCAAATCCATTTCTGTTACTGCAGGAAATTCAGCAAGACAGTAGATCACTTTATCTATTAAGTAGCATGTCTTAAGTCTGGTTTCCAAAATTAGGTTTCTGCTGCCGTACTCTGTATGTGTACGTGTTAATGTACATGTGTCCATACATGAAATGGAAAACACATTTCTGTCTAATTTAACAGAGAAGCAAAGATATCAAAGTTTTATGTGTTTTACAATGATGGAGGATCTAGTGGAAAAGACCGCAGTGTGAGGATATAATTCATAAATGTTGGAGGATCCACACTTGAAACTCAGGTCCGGAGGAAATCAGACTGCTGCTGCAGTTGCTGGCTGAGCTCTATTTTGTTGAAGAACAAAGTCTGAGATCCAAAAACCTTTAAGGTTTGGGAATATATATATCTTTTTGTCTGCTCACTGATACTTAAGGATCAGTTTTTTAAGTAGGCCTTGCTAAGCTCTGTATCCAGAATGTCAGTTTCAGGGTTTTTGTATAAGTAGCCATATTACTGCAGTATTAAATTTTGTTGGTTTACTATTAACTGTAGAGAAGCTGCAACCCTGTTCATCTGACTCCTATATCAGCAATATTGCAGATATTGATGCTTTTTAACAAAAACGATTAGCAGGCTCAGAAATGCTGATTTTTGCATACGTTTCACCGATGATTCCTGCTGGAAAAGCCTGCTGTGCATCCAGCAGTTTCTGTGGCATGGGGCATTTGTCTGCCGTTTGTTTCTTCAAGGCAGCTGGAGTTCCTTTCAGCTAAAAAGGGAAAACTTTTGGCTGGGCAGGGATGGCTTAAGGCTAAGAAAAAGTTGAATAATCCAAAAATATGAAGCCTTTGGAAAAAAAATCAGTACGTCTATGCAAGAAACCAGTTCCTTTTACCAAATGCCTCGAGCTCACCACTAATGCTGGGATCTCCTCACTATATGTTTCTATCTAGTACGCTGTGCCATTATTTCTCCCTTCCAATCTTTTTTTTTTCCTAGTTGTATCGGAGGATCCTTGAGCCTCAAAGGATCATGCCATCGCATGCAACCACACTGTTATTTGTACTGGCATGGTGGTGATGGAACTGAATGCTGCTAAACTGGATTTGTGAACTGATTCAGGTTTTAATTAAACATATTTTTTTCTCCTGAAGAAATATTTTTAACCTAAATCAGCTTGCTGGTCTAAATAAATGCATGCTCCTGCAAACAAGTGTGCTCGTACCCAGGAGGAGTAACTGGGAATAGAGGAGAAGCCTTGCTGTTGAGGAGGAGGTGGTACCTATAAGGTATCGCTTCAACTTCCAGGGACACTAAAACTGTCTTTTGTATTCCATTCAGAGTCTCTAAAGCAATGGGAACCTATAGACACTGCTCTAATAGAAGTGGTCAGTAATAAAAGTATTCCACATATCTTTCTGCCAGACTTTCAAATTGGACCTGATTTTTTTTTTT
>WAAD01016671.1:32857-46478 GCA_013389945.1 Fregata magnificens
TTTTTGGCCATGTCCTGTTTCTAGGAAAAGTTGAGACAAGTATATTAGAACTGCTCACGTTGGGTTTGTGGCTTAGCTTCTCTCTGATGGTCTAAGCACTGCAGTGTGTGACAGATTGGCAGAAATAGTCCCTTGAACTTTAGTCAGATCTCAGTCTCTAGCCTTGCCCTGAGCTTTTGTGAGTCTGTACTGAAAATGTATTTAAAACCCCATTTCTTTACCTGACAGCATGCCACACATTGTTCTCTGCATTTTTGCTCAACTTCAGGGATTTTTGACAATTTGCTAAGCACAAAATGGGACAAAAAATGGAGAAAAATGGAGAAGTGCGACTAAGGACCATTGTAAATGTATCGTTTATGCTAACATGTGGGTTTAAATATGATGTTTTTGAGGAAGCTTTTACTGTTTTGTGGACATGGCTCATTTTCTCTGCATCTCTTTAAACACAGGTAATGATTATGGGCAATGCTGGGTAAATGCTTCATCTTTGTGCGTTCATCTCGCAGCGAAAGGTGCCACTCATACAGCACTGCCGACAGCAAAGTGGTACAGAGCACAGCTGCACACAGAATCACAGAATGGTAGGGGTTGGAAGGGACCTCTGAAGATCATCTTGTCCAAACCCCCTGCTTGAGCAGGTTCACCTAGAGCAGGGTGCACAGGACCGCATCCAGGTGGGTTTTAAATATTTCCAGAGGAGGAGACTCCACAATCTCTCTGGGCGGCCTCTTCCAATGCTCTGTCACCCTCACAGTAACGAAGCTTTTCCTCATGTTCAGGTGGAACTTTCAATTTGTTCCCATGGCCCCTTGACCTGTTGTTGGGCACCACTGAGAAGAGTCTGGCCCCATCCTCTTGACACCCACCCTTTAGATATTTATAAGCATTGATAAGATCCCCCCTCAGTCTTCTCTTCTCCAGGCTGAACAAACCCAGCTCTCTCAGCCTTTCCTCATGAGAGAGATGCTCCAGTCCCCTGATCATCTTCGTAGCTCTCCGCTGGACTCTCTGCAGTAGTTCCCTGTCTTTCTTGAACTGGGGAGCCCAGAACTGGACACAGTACTCCAGGTGTGGCCTCACTAGGGTGGAGTAGAGGGGGAGGATAACCTCCCTCGACCTGCTGGCCACACTCCTTTTGATGCACGCCAGGATCCCGTTGGCCTTCTTGGCCACAAGGGCACAGTGCTGGCCCATGGCCAACTTGCTGTCCACCAGCACTCCCAGGTCCTTTTCAGCAGAGCTACTTTCCAGCAGGTCAACCCCCAACCTGTACTGGTGCATGGGGTTGTTCCTCCTCAGGTGCAGGACCTTACACTTGCCCTTGTTGAATTTCATTTGGTTCCCCTCAGCCCAGCTCTCCAGCCTGTCCAGGTCTCTCTGGATGGCAGCGCAGCCTCCTGGCGTGTCAGCCGCTCCTCCCAGTTTGGTATCGTCAGCAAACTTGCTGAGGGTACGCTCTACCCCTTCCTCCAGGTCATTGATGACTATATTGAACAGGACTGGACCCAGTACAGACCCCTGGGGCACACCACTAGTTACGGGCCTCCAACCAGACTCGGCGCCGTTGATCACGACCCTCTGAGCTCTGCCGTCCAGCCAGTTCTCATTCGACCTCACAGTCCCCTCATCTAACCCACACTTCCTCAGCTTGTCTGTGAGGATGTTTTGGGAGAGAGTGTCGAATGCCTTGCAGAAGTCGAGGTAAACAACAGCCACTGCTCTCCCTTCATCTACCCAGCCGGTCACACCATCATAGAAGGCAGTCAGGTTGGTCAAGCATGATCTCCCCTTGGTGAATCCATGTTGACTACTCCTGATAACCTTCTTTTTGTCTACATGCCTGGAGATGGCCTCCAGAATGAACTGTTCCATCACCTTTCCAGGGATGGAGGTGAGGCTGACTGGCCTATAGTTTCCCGGGTCCTCCATTTTTGAAGATTGGAGTGACATTGGCTTTCCTCCAGTCCTTGGGCACCTCTCCTGTCCTCCATGACCTTTCAAAGATGATGGAGAGTGGCTTGGCAACAACATCTGCCAGGTCCTCAGCACTCGTGGATGCATCCCATCGGGGCCCATCGATTTGTGAGGATCCAGTTTGCCTAGGCGATCCCTAACCCAATCCTCCTCGACCAAGGGGAAGTCCTCCTTTCTCCAGATTTTCTCTCTCTCCTCTGGGGTCTGGGATGCCTGAGGGCCAGCCTTAGCAGTAAAGACTGAAGCAAAGAAGGCATTCAGTAACTCCGCCTTCTCTGCATCCTGCGTCACCAGGGCCCCCCCCGCCCCGTTCAGCAGCGGGCCCACAGTTTCCCTAGTCTTCCTTTTACTGCTGTTGTATTTGAAGCAGCCCATCTTGTTATCCTTGACATCCCCTGCCAGATTGAGTTCTAAGTGGGCCTTGGCCTTCCTCGTTGCATCTCTGCATACCCTGACAACATTCCTTTATTCCTCCCAAGTGGCAAGTCCCTTTTTCCAGCAGTCCTGATGCTGTTCTGAGAGTCTCCTTGGAAATGTCATTGGTGGTAATGGCCAGGCATTTTTAGGTTACATTTGTACATCAGCTCATGTACAAATACTGGACATAAGACATTTGAGTTTGGCTGTCCTCTTTGCAGGGCTGGCTGTTATTGAACACTTGCCTGGGTAGGTAGACAGCAAAGAGATCAATAAAAACACTTTCTTGTGTCTTTTCTATATCTGACACTCTCAACTTCAGAAGTGTTTGCCCAACAGTATATCTTCACACATGGCTGTACCACAGTCCTTAGTTTTCTGCCCATTTTCCAGCACAAGGGTGAAAAGTATCAGATCAACCGAAATCTTTTCTTCTCCCCTTTGGCCAGGAGATGGAGTTAAAATCAGACTTTTATGCACTTATGAGCCTTAAGTGGTGTTTTTATTAAACTTCCATTGTTTTTCCCTTTTATTGAAATTGCTGAGTATCAGCTATCCAGCTTTATGGCCTAAAGTTTTCAGAACTTTATTATTATCATTCACATGAAGTAGCTATTCTCATGAGTTGCATCTATTCAAATAACTTTTTGTATATGTGAGGGTCATAGCAATTATAAATGCTCTGTCTGCTATTTGTTTCTCACACAAATAAAAAGTCAGAAAAACTCGTTAGAAGTCATTGGAAAAAAGATATTTGCCATGGGTCGTGGGTTATTGTATTTAGTATATAGACTGCTGCTTCTGTGGCGGCTACACTTACTCCCATCTCCTTTCTTTTTTTTCTTTTTGTTTTTTCCTTTTTTTTTTTTTTTTTTTTTGAACCCAAGGTCATTCCGAAGTTTGCAACATTTTTTATTATCTTTTCATTGAGAACAAAGACCAGGCCCATTTCATCTCGAAAACGCTGTATCTGGGTTTAAGGCTGCAGTAAGGTCACTCATAATTTAGTTAGTGTAGATCCACCAACGTAAATCAGGGCTCCTACAGGGCTATTCTCATACTTTGGCAGTTTACAAAACAATCTCAGAAATGAAAGAACAAAATCTTCAACACCGGTTTGTGCGTTTGCAAACCACTGTTCTTACAGCCTCATTTCTTTCTGTCTAGGTAGTGTTACTGTCTTTTCACTTAGACTGAGCATCTTTACCACACTCAATTACTGCTCGTGAAGAAGATTTTGAATCAACCCAAAATTAGAAGGAATTTTTAGAAGGATTTTTTTCAAGGAGTTTTTTCTTTGGCAAATTTAAACTTAATTCCATTTCCCATTAGGACAAACTTTTTCTGTGGGCCTTGAGTAGAAAGATCTATTTGCATTATTTAAAGATGCCAAAAAAAAGATGCATTTTTTTTTTCTACTTTTTTTGTGTTCAGATGAAGTCTTTTTCTGACTATGGCAGCACCGAGGATTAATTTTAGGAAAATAAGTATTTACTGCATCATATTGCATCATAATGCAAATCTTAAGCTCGTACGTATCAATAATCAGACAACTGAAGGAACTCAGGAGAGTAATTCCTAGTGGTTTTGGGGGTTTGTGGTGGTGGTGGTGGTTTTTTTTAAGTAAAATTGAAAGTACATTGGTCCAGCCCTACAGGATGTATTCCATTTAATAACCAAATGTCTGTACAGGGGATACTTCTTTCCAGTGGGATAAGCTGATACAGACCATCAGCTCTATATCAGAATAGACCGTCGTTCTGGTTTACAGCAGGAACTGTTTTCCATCTGCGTCCAGGACTTGTTGGGCAGGCACACAAACCTGCCTAGGAGTGTTTCAGACCTGGCTCAGTTCTAAGGTATCTTTGTCAATGGCTGGGCATTTAAGTGCTTGTGGCACATAACTTCAAAGCACGTAATGTAAGGCTAGTCACGATGGGTCCGTGAAGCTATAAAAAGATAGTAAATTTGCATGAAAAGGCTTAATGGTCTGGAAAGTCATAGTAAAATGGAATCAGTGAAAGGGTCTGTAAAGAAAAATCACTGAGCCTGCTGGGGGGATTTCCAGGAGCACTTACTTCCATAGGCACCATGCGCAGTTCAGCAGCACTCTGCTCCTAACACGTTGGCTGTGAAAATGCAGTGGACCATTGAATTTAAAATACAGTTTGAAACTTCCTCAGTAGGTCAAATATAATGCTCACATTTTTGAGACATTGATTTATATTTAAATAACACAGTTTCAGACTTGTTTGAAAGTAGAACAGATTGCAATTTTAACCAGTCATGGAGAATTTGTGTTCTTGAGAGGAGCAAAATGGGACAGAAACATCTTTATTTCGATTCAAAGATTATTATATTGCCTTTTGCTTTCCTTAAAAAAAAATCTTATAAAAATATAAGCAGAAGCAGAAAAGAGAAAATACAGGAAAAATAGTGTTTTGAAAACTTAGCAAAAAAAAAAAAAAAATCACTATAGAGGATGATGATAAAAATCTTGCAGAAAAAAATTTATTACAGTCAAGCACAGCAGCCACAGCTAGGAGAACTGAACTCTATAGGCACCAAGAACTCTCATCCTGAAAATACAGGTATGCAAATCTTCACGTGTAAGTTGTCCCATAGATCAAGCACATGCTCAAAATTAAATATATTTAATAAGATGGGGTCCAATTTTCTGTTTCCCCAATGCCCCAGGAACTTTACTGGCAATTTTTACTAGACCAAAAACTAACTTCACCAACAAATTAAAGCTTGAAGAGCTCTAGAGCAACTTGTAAAATACAAATTAATAGCAGCCCATCAATTGGCAGTCAGTTAACTTGACATGAAATAAACAAACAGCTGCCCTTGCCCTGTCCTTTGCCCTTCCTTGGGTCCTGAAACACCTTATGCAAGACATGGTCATACCCCCTTTGGATTGAGGGCTGCTGGGCGTGGACACTGGCATTTGTTCCAGTGCTTGGTTTTCATGCTCAAGAGGGGTTTTTCAGTCCATCTCCGGGGCTGCAAGTTCTGCAGGGTTAAAAGGCACTTCATTTAGTTTAGTCTGTCACTGGAAGGATCGAGTAGAAAAACTTGATTTTCCCAAAGAGTCTAATTGCATTAGACACTTACCTGTCAATGAAATTACATTAAGTAGCTATGAAAATCTTTAGATATCTTCATGCCTGCTATAAGGAAATTAAATGCCAAAGATCAATGCCAGGATGTTTTTAAATCAAAATTCTGCTCTAATTAAAGTGTGTGATTGGACTATTTGACATAGAGGAGTAAAGGAGATTAATACCAGGCTCCTTCTTCCCTTGCTTATCATTAAACAGTGATGAACATTCAGTGAAGAAGATATTATCTAGAGTTAAACCTTTCTTTTCTACAGCAAAGCCTTCTTCAGTTCCGCCTTGTATGGACTTCAGAAGATTAGTGGTAGAGATGGGGTAGATAAATTTTTCTCCGTTATAAGTAGACCTGTGCTTTCTCATAAGCACTGATGAAGAGTTCCCTCTTGATACAAGTATCCAAGCAAAGATTTGTGTCCAGCACCCTCACCTTGTAAGTGCATGCTCTGCCTGGAAGTAGGTTTTAAAGCACTAGAATAAATAAATAGTTCTACAGATCTATGCACAACAGTTTTAATGGCAAAAAAACCCAGTCAAGTGATTTTTATGAGTCCCAGTTAAAAGTAATTTTACAGTATAAGTGCTTTAAGTAAGTTAATGAGACAGACAAATCTGATAATGAGTTGCTGTCTCATCATAAGCATCCTTTCAAGTTAATTCAATCTTAACATTGCAGGACACTGTTCTGCATTTCTTTGCTCTCCACTGAGTCCAGCTCTGTTCACATCCATCTCACTCTGTTTAGTGCAGGGGGTGTGGAATTCAGCTGTTTGCATTAGTAGGTATATGGTTAACAAATTTGGTGTTTCAGAAAAATGAGGATGGCATTAGGAAGCAAACAGCAGTAATTGGAATAAATTTTACTGTTTCCTTCTAATTTCACTGTGTTATTTATCTTAATGCTAGGATGTTTATCTAAATGTGAAATACTGTCTGTGTGTTTATTAGGAAGCTGAGAAACCAGTTTTATAATTATTTGCATGTCTACAATAGCATTTTCAAGTGCGCACATAGCAGAATACTGATTAGCTCCCTTGTATGCCTTAAGTGTTTTGGTTGGAATTGGTTGTCTGCGGGCAATCTTGAAGAGAAAGTAAAGGTAGGGTGGGTTTTTTTCAGCCTCTGATGTTCCATTAACGTAGGGGTCTTCAGGATACCACTTCTTCCTTGGCCCGTCCTCATCCAGTGCAGTGAAACAGTGGGGTCGTTGCTGGTGGAAACTCCTTTGCCTGAAAGGAGAATGTCAGAAGGGAGCAAGAAATCAAGGAAATAGCATCTGATGTTCATGACCTTGTGAGTTTTAGGTCGCTATCACATCTCACAGCTAATGGGGAAGTTTCAAGTAAGGCAATCAAAAAGATCTGACAATATTCTTGGTATTTATTTTCCCAGCCAGTCTCCTTGTAAACTTGGTATGAAACTGAAACTCGCTATACGCTGCTGGAAATGAATTTGTTAAGATCAATGAGTAGTTTGGTCAGTGCATCTAATTGCCTTTTGGTTTGGTCTCACCGCCTTGATAAGGACAAGAACCTTATAAATAATTAGATTTGGTACTGGACTGCATTAATATTATTAATGTATTCTATTTTTTATTTATTCCTTCAAGTGCATCAGTGGATGATGTACAGACTGCTTACCTGAAAAAAAAAGTTATATGCGAAGATATGAAAAAAAATTATATGTACCAAGTAATACCAAGATTGATAGCAGAGGAGATATTAGTAAATTGTACATTTTATTTAGCGAAATCTGCTTCTTCATACTGTCTTTATAATACCTAGTAAATATAGCAGAAATTAAGGAATCCATTGTTAATTGTGTCCATGGGTGTTGCAGTTAATTGACTATAGAGAAGTGTGCTCTTAAGCTGTGGCTGATTTTTCCCTTCTTCTTTTTTTCTTTTTTTTTTGGTAACAGCATATTTTTAGGCAGATTCTTTCATATAAATACAGCTAATATAGAGAGTAGTTTTGCCAAATCAAGAGTATTAGCTCAAGTTTTTTGACAATGTTCAAAATACAATTTTGCCTCTTTGTTTTTTTTTTTTTTAGTTTATTGGGACAGAAAAAAAAAAGCTTTAAATAATTCTTGTGAAACAAGGTTACACTGGAACGTCTGTCAGGTCTAATGTGGTCTAATCCAGGGGATCAGACCAGAGCAGTCTAATCCTCTCTGGGATGACTATACCAGTAAATTATCCTGAAGAAGGGGTTTATTTCTGTAATACATTTTACTTTGCAGTGACTGCAGGCCTGACCCTTTTAAGTCTACAGTAAATGCAGAATAGCTTACTGCAATAAAAGGAGCTCACATTTGTTGTAAAGTAAGAATATTCACACTGGCAATCACCATGGAGTAGATGATGTATTATAATTTCACATTCTTACTTTTCTTTTTCTAGCTGACCTTTCTGCAGATAGTAGAAGTATGAGCCTGCAGTGCACTCCATAAAAATATCCACTAGATTGAGGCATCCATTCAACTCTCCAAAGTCATCTATGTAAAGTGTTCAGTGTTTCTGTAGCTTTCCTTCTTTTTCTTTCATATAATGGGAGCAGAAAGTCCAGTCTAGGCAGTTACAGGTAGCCCCTCTGTGGATGAAGCCTGCTCTTAATCCCATTTATCAGATATTTGCAGTAGCATTTGCCCAGGCTTACGGCTTTGGAGGATGGAGAAGATGGATTTAGAGAAATAAGCCAGCTGATAGATGTGATCACTTATTAGAGATCTTTCATATAAATTATGAAAAATAGCTGTAGTGAATTATAGCTGTAGGCTTTCAGATAATAAGCCTTTCAGGAAAAAAATAATGAAACTAAGTGACGCTCGGTTCTGAGTTTCATTACCAAGCTGAATCATAATTCAAAGTTCTTTTTAAACTTCCAGGATAGTTTGCAAATCTTGATGAAATTGAGACTAAGCTTGATCATATTTAACCATTTTAAGGGAGTTTTTTGGCTGCTACTTTACTCCAGGAATATTTCTCGCCAATAAGTTTCCAGGTAATTTCTGTCTGCAATCCATTGCCCAGTACTATCAAGGTCCAGGGACTGTAATTTTTTACTGTCAGTTTTTGGGCAGTTATCCCTCATCAAAATTGATAGAGCTAGCGAAAACCTCCTCTTCCAAGGTAGTATGCCTTGCGAAATCAATAGAAATAGCCTAGCATGCGGAGAACCAGCAGCCTGTATTCTCCTGTTCCATTCCCCATTCATCCTTGAAATCGGACTCTCCTTGGCTCCCGATGCCAACCAGCAACAGGAACTTATCCTCAATCCTGACACAGCCTGGGGGATCCCATGGCCTCGGGGAATCTCCTGAACACCCTCCATTAAGGATTTTATTAAAGTTTTTTTTGTGCGTACATGTGCAATATAATAAGCTGAAGTCTTGGAAAGGACTAACAAAGATGTTTGGAGAAGCAATTCAATATCTTTTCCCACCAGATTAAAGTAAAGTTGGTAAGTCTTGTCTGGTAGTCTTAGGGGCTAACATGAAGAAACTACCTTTATTTGTGTTTCATGATTGTTTGAAGTGCAACACAATGCAAAATTTTGTAAAAATAAATACTTCTGCTACTATTGCTTTAGAAATTTTTGCTGCGAATGTATTTGTGTTGGAGATAGATACTTTACTGCCCACAATTAATAGTTAATGCTATTGCCCATGCTTAGATCCCAAAGCCAGTACCTCAATGGCCATTGCTGCCACTGAAGAAACGTGACGTTTCTGAAGTCAGGTGAAGTTTAGTAGTTGGATAGAAACATCTCCTGCCAGCAAAATATTATACAGCAGCGAAGGATGTAGGTGGTAGAGGAGTTCTATAAAAATGTTGGTTTAGTGCTGTATTGTGATTTTAAAAAATTCATATGTTAAGACTTAGTACAAAAAGGAATAGGGTAGAAAATAGAGAATATTAATATAGTACTGCATGGCACCATGGTATATCGTGTTATGTTTTGGAGACTGTGAAAAGAACAAGCAGAGGTGATGAGTGGCCTTGATATAAGGAATGCCTGAATAAACTAGAACTATATAATTCAGAGAGTGATAGATGAGACACAGTGTGGTAGGGGGTGTATGTAATTACGAATGACCCAGTCAAAGGGAATAAAAAATGGGTGTTTATGGCCTTTTCCAAGATGCAACAACTGAAACCAGCAGAACGCAGCTGCAAAGCAAAGGGAATGGTCCTTGGTTACGAGTCACTTTCCTTAGTTGTACAGAATAAAATCTTACACAGGTTCAAAAGGTTGACCTGATCCAATACAGCCATTCGTATGTTTCTGAGGTCAAATACGTCTGGTTCTTGTCATTTGAAAGTCCTGTTTTTCCCCTCCCCCGTGCATGATCGAACTCCATTATTATATTCCATCTCTTATTTGCATCTGATTTCGATGATGTGATGACATTCTTTACTTGCCTCTGAAACTGTGATGTAATATTGTAATGTAAAATTAACCCTACCCCCAAAAGAACCCTAGGTGAAGGAATTTACTAGTAGAAACCCCAAGATCATGATGAGATTTTATTACTTTCCAGTAAAGTTGTTCATGGGGTTCCAGTGTCTCTGCTCCATTAGGACGCATTGGCATGTCAAATATAATTGCATTCAGGTTGGGTTCTGCTATATAATAAGTATATTGTTTCAAAAATGGTGCTTCATGTCAAGAGGAACACCAATGAAGTTTCACAACTTTATTCAAGGTATTATGCTATGTTAGTAAGTGTTGCAAATTTTTGCTTGAGGGTTAATCAACAACATGGGGTGAGATCTTTAAATAAAGAAAAATTATTATTCAATTCACTGTTCTTGTCTTAGAATCCATCACATTCAGTCTTGTCCTTCACCAGATGTCATAATATTTCAGACTTCTGATAATTCCCCCAAATCCAGAAGTTTATTTTTCGAGTTTTAAAAAAGCAAAATTAGGTGGCATCCCTTTGTAGACTACGAGAATTACTTTTAAGGTGTTTCAAGGGAGTATATCTCCTTAGGGTCTCTATATGCTGGCTCCACTGCTTGCCTAAACATAGGCATCTTGGTAATAACTGAAGTGGTTCAAAACCTGTAGTTTCTTACTAGTTGATACCAAGAACTAAGTGCAGAGTTTCCGGGCTAGGTTTCCATAGAGCATAAATGTATTTTGAAGTATAAAATACTGCTGTTTCTTGAAATAAAATGCTAACTCACTTTGGTTTTAAACGAAACAGATTTTATGAAACATCATTTTAGAAATGCGTTACAAATGTGTGAGTTCCTCACGTGTCAGCCAGTATTCAAAACACCATTCTGAAGTGACTTTTGCAATTCTTTTAATGGACAAAATTTTGATGAGGGAGTCCCTCAGTTTGGGTATGAATGAACGGTGTTTGCTAGCAGTCCAATCATGCTGAATTATATTTAAAGTATGATTTTAAGTAAGTACTTTGTGGATATAATTCTAATTGTATGACTATTATTCCTCTCTTTTTTTAATAAACATAATTGTTATGAAAATATTCTGATCTGATAAACATAAATTCTGCATTTTAAACTCCCCAAAATATGTTGGAAGTATAAAAGTCCTAAGCTGTGAAAACTGCTAGCACCAGGGACTTTTTTTCTCCAAATTAACTCAGTTTTGGTTTTTCTGATTACGAGATCATCTTTTATCTTAATCTAACCGAACAGGGAAGAAGACAGAAACAAGGGGAATTTAGGGTCAGTTCCAAAGAGCTCACAGTGATGAAATTTTGTGAAACAAATCAGAGGGGTGTATTTTCCTAAGCAATATTTGCTGCTTTGGGGATTTCAGTGTGTGATTCTATCCCAGACAGACTTGTCAAAAGCAGGAGTCATTGCACTGAAGTTATACATGTTCAAGGTTTAACTGGTATTAAACTAATTGAGATGACAGGCCATTTCCATGCTCTTTCAGAACAGGCCATGTTATCATCAATGTATTTAGGAAATTAATGAATATTACTCGTATATAATTTGCTCGTAAATGAGAAGCAAGGTTGTTTGTAATGCTTTTGCTAATGTATGGTAAACGGAGATGTGTGTCTGTCCTTCTAATATGGGATGACAAATAACAAAGCTATGGAAGATACTCATTACATTTCAGCTATGAAAGTGTTCCTCATGTTTTCATGTGTACACACATTCAAGAAGGACCCAAAAGGGTTTCTTTAATTTTGTTTTCTTTTTAGTAAGCATACTTTCTTGTAAAAGTCTGATAACTAAATTATTGTAGTTTGTATCTTCATGCTTATTCTGCTATTCTTATTATCTAGCACCTTTGGAGCAGTGAGTCTTGGATTGAAATTAACTGGAAATTAGCCTTCAGCATGATAAATATTTGTATTTAGACAGAACCTCTGGAAATCCTTCTAGCCTCTGACAGAGCCCCTAAGGGAAGCTGGCAACTGTATAGCAAATTAAAGTGTGCAAATCTTCAGCCTCGCAGCAGATACTGTAAATATGTGCAGTGTAACACAGCAAATATGAGAAGGCTTTTAGTTATGGAGGTGTGTAAATGTTTACAAATACGATTAACTGCAGAGCACAAAATCTGTTTGCAGCATCAAAGGCAAAACTAAAATTACTTTTTCCCGCCCCCTTCCAGGATTATGCTGAAAAGAAAAACACGATAGCAAAAGCTCTGGAAGATCTTAAAGCCAACTTCTACTGTGAACTCTGTGACAAGCAGTACTATAAACACCAGGAGTTTGACAATCACATTAACTCTTATGATCATGCTCACAAACAGGTAAGAGGAATCTGCTTCAACTTAGTTTCAGGTAGAATAATGAAATAAGATGTCCTTCAGGTGGGCTTGGAAATCACGGTTGTCAATTGTGCCCAGATTTCAGGTTTTGGGAAGCAAAATACACTGTTTTCTTAGAAACAAATTTTTACATGAGATTTCACAGTCAAAAATTCTGAGATGGAAAGAAGGGGAAGTGTGAACAGTTAAGTTGTGAAGAGGAAAAGGGAATGATGAAAAACGTGGTGAAAAACGTAAATGTACAATTTCCTTGTTATCAGTTTAATTTTTCACATAAATAAATACTGTGGTATACCTACGAGATTACTGGGAAGCATTTGTTGC
Source organism: Fregata magnificens (assembly GCA_013389945.1). Lineage (NCBI taxonomy): Eukaryota > Metazoa > Chordata > Aves > Suliformes > Fregatidae > Fregata > Fregata magnificens. The sequence continues at coordinate 45,471 of WAAD01016671.1, forward strand.
AACAGATGTGGATAGGCAACTTGACATACTGTTTCGTAAATTTTCTTTTTGCACAGGTACGGTTCTGTAATGGGCCATAATTTTACTTAAGTGCGCTCAATATAAAAAAAAAAGTGGTAATGAAAATTTACTGGCTCAGCTTACAATAAGCTATGTGTAAGCTTTAAAACATTGGTATTTACATTTTTACCACGACATTTTATCACTGCACCTCCAAGTTGTGCATCCTACTTTGGTAACATAAAAACAGTGCTTCCAAGTAACAAGCAAGGCAGTGCATCCCAGTGCAATGTCCTGGTCTCTGGAGGGGCCAGGACTATGTAATTCAGAGGAAAATACAATGCATCTTGACTCCACTGAAGAGAGATGTAATAATAATGTAAAGATATGTAATAACCGTGCAGGAAATTTCCACTTAGTCCACTTAGCTGGTAATTACTCTGTATCTGTTGTTTTTTTAACTTGTGAAATCATATGGTTGTGGATCTGGATTGATTGCTTTTCATTCTAATTGAATCTCCCCTTGTCCTGTAGTTCTGTTCAGGGTGAACATAGATGAACTGCAGTACGTGTTTTATACCTGTATTATGTAAGCCAATTATTTCCTTTTCTTTCCTTCAGCACTTCTCCCTGAAACACTTCCCTCTCTCTCTCCCACCGCACATAATCTATACTGTCAGCTTTACATTTTGTCAGTGTTAGATTTAGTTCTGAGAACTACAGAGATGTGGAACTCAGCAGCAATAGCGATCTGTGAGAAACTGGAGGGAAAGATACATTAGATAAGAAATTAGCAGGTAGTTTAATTGCATCCTGTAGTTATTTATTATGAGTTGTGAATGTTTTTAGTTAAAATACAGCTGGAACTGTTTTTTCAGGTGTTATGCCACACAGCAGCACCTCGTTGATGGAAGGCAGGAAAAAAGAACTTGAAGTCTCTTAGGATTTTTTTTTTTTTTTTAAGTGCTCTGAAGCACCTTTAAATAATGAGAACCTGAAGGCTGCAGG
>WAAD01016671.1:46511-96979 GCA_013389945.1 Fregata magnificens
AGTGTTTGTTCCTCTATTCAGTATTGATGAAAAATTGATTTTGAAACTGAGGTCAGGTGTGAGACTGAACCAGGGACTTGTTTCCAGTGGTTCACATGCCTATTCTTGTTTTGTTGTGGCTGTAGGCACGAGATGTTGGGCACTGCACCAGCATCAGATCTGCGCAGCAGATCCTACCTCTCCGTCTTTTGTGTAGAGGGCCTGTGTGTTGGTGTTTGCATGTGGCTTTGTGGATGTTCGGTGGAACACAGAAAGCTATCCTTTTCCTCTGTGAGACGTCCACAATTCTAATCTCCCTGGCAGGATACAAGACAAAAGTTTATAGTTTTCCAGTACAAAAAATTTTGTGGATGCTTGTTTGGATGAAGTGGTGATTTTCTGTAATATTACTGGCAAATAAGACTATTGATTCTTGGGATTAAAATGTCAAGTCAAGTTTAACTCTTCTAGAGTGTTTTTTGTGGTGGTTTTTATTGGTGTTATAAAGATAAACCATTGCTCTTCCCATATTTTGGGTGAAAAAGGGGGCAGGCAGCATATGCTGCAGTGCGGGCTCACTCAGATTTGCTGAATTTTCAAGGAACTTCATAGCACATTATTTTTTTGAGTAACCTAATTTTACTAAGTGTGCTAGAGGCATTTGCAGGTGCTATTGTTGAATGCTCTGATTTTGTCTTGAAAATGCCTACCTCAGTGGCAGAAGTTTTCCAGCAGTTCAGTAGGAGTGAGAGGAACAGATAATCTGTCTTTGGATTTTGCTTCATATTTTTCTCTAACTTTCTCCCTTTGATCACCCCTTTCTGCTAATAATAGACAGGTAAAGGGAAGCACTTAGGAGAAAAAGTTTCCCATGATACAAGAATAGTTGTAAGCATACACACCCAGTTAAGTTTCAGTGATCCCAGCACCTGACAGTGGTTTCCATATGATCAAATGGATGAAAGCTCTGCCTAAACCTGAGTTCATCCCAGCTGTTCTGAAAAGCCATATTTAATCCTAATTGAGCACTCTGTTCTCACACCATCTAAGCCATGCGATGGTTTATCAGACAAAATGTTCATAATGGCTCCTGTACCTCAATTTTATTGTAGAAGATTTTATTTTTCTTTCTATCAATTCAAAGATTGCTAGCACAGAAAATTTACAGGACTTAAAATAGAAGATTTTCTAATTATGGGGTTTTCCTCCATTGGATGGAGGGCCCTGTACTGTCAGGGATTGGTTGTGTTTTGATTTATTGTGTCTTATAGCTTCTGAACACCCTCTTTGAGATAGTATGAGGTCCTTCTGACCAGTCCAGAAAGAGAGGATAGGACTAGGGCAAAACTAATTTTATTTCCTAGACCTGAATGAGTACAGACCAGTGTCTCAAGATCTCCACTCCCTCTGCTAGTGTTTTCTTGTTCTTAACGTTTGACAATATGGTTTGGAGAGCAATATCTGTAGCCTTTATGAAATACTCCTGGAAAAGCAACTTGCAAGCAGTCAGTGGAGAATGGAGAAAAATGAACTCTTTTGTTTGCTTTGAAAGCCTAGACAAAAAAAAAGAAAAAAAACCAAAATATAATGCAGGTGTCTTTAAAAACAAAAATGTTCTGCGCTCAATACAGAGAGAAATGTAACTAAGGCAGAACCGCTATTATTTAATATGGTAATGAGAGAATTGCTATTTGATGATGATGGTCTAAAATCACGGAATGCAGCTTTTGAGACCTATGCCAGGACTTTAAAAACATCTGTATGATTTTATGCAGCATTTCTTAAGTATTTGGAAGCGCATGAGGAGCTCTCTGAAGTGCCGTATTCATGCAGGGTGAAAAAAATCCTGCCTGTGTTCCTCGAAACGCTGCGGTTTTGATAAATGTGGCTGAGCATGAAGTGTAAGGCTCTGAATGACCTTCGTCTCGTAGCTGTTCAGAGTCGGTGAGTTGTTTTGTCTTGTTGGTGAAGAAGGCTGGATCACACAGCTAGGTCCCGTACATCAGTCATTCCTCAAGAGACTTCTGTTACTACAAGAATGAAGCAGTTTTATTCCTGTATTTGAAAGTCCTCATCTCCGTCCCAGAAATTCTGATTAATCACCTAATATCATGGCAGCACACCCGAGCTTGGTGCTGTTTCCTCCCCCAGGAGTGCTCTTCCAAATATCAAACAACAACAAAAAAAGCTGTGATGAAAAATAAAATTATTAGCCCTAATGTATTTGCATCTAGATATGCAAATACAATCAATTAAGTAAATCATAAGTAGGAATTTTTCCCCACAGAATCAGAGGTCATTTCTCAAACTGTCTCTCCCTGGATGAAAATGATCTCCCTGCTCTAAAAATGTATTTAAAATTGTATGGAAGTACTAAAACACAAATTATGTGGGAAGACTAAATTAGTAGGTGTGTTCTTTCCCTGTTACAGACACAGATTTCTCCTGTCTACGTTTGTCTCCTCTCTACATGTTTTTCTTCTTTGCAGATTTGTTAGGAGATCAATGCCAAATAGCTTAGAGAATATCAATTTGTAGCCAATCAGAAGTCCAAACTTCAAACATCTTTATGTGTTTGAATAAATATTTCATGGAATATGGGTGAAGAAGAAGAAATTTGGAAGTGGAAGGGTGTGGTTAGGCATAACAATAATAATAAAACCATAATTTCACTAAAGGTATACCTCCTGTGAGATATGAAATACATAAGGTATAAGAGCAGTATAGCACGTTTGGGGATGCCGGTATTCTCAGCAAAGATAATTGGGTGTTATCAGTTGTTTGACTCTGCAATTTAAAAACAAAGCAGCAAATCCTTGTAGTCATCATTACAGCTTTTTTTAAAAAAATCTCATTGTAGGGTTATTCCCTCTTAAAAAAAGAAAAGATCGCATGTCTTCTACTTGGTTGGCGCCTGCAGAGGGTGCACTGCAGTGCATCTGCTGGTCACAAGTACGTCAGCTCAGGGCACTGCAGTGGATCTGCTCACAGGCCGTCTGCAGCTTCTGACCTAGCCAAAGCGTTTATACCTGTTTGAAGGGAAATGTGACAGGTACTCGGAGAATTGCAAAGTGAAAGAAATTAACTGTTTAGGGGGAACAAACAGTATTTTTTGTTGTTTTTTTCAGACTTGATTTTTGCAGGTTGAGTCCTGCTGGAGCTATTTGAATCAGACTAAGACAGAGGCAACATGTTGTATACCATCCTGGAAATATAGAAATAATGATTCTCAAAAAAAGTGTCATCTTCTAGAGCAGTATGTCAATAAAGAGCTTTATTGTACAGAATAAAACCTTAAAAGTTTCAACAACGTTCAGAAGATTTGCTTCATAAGCTAAACAAAACAAAACAAAAAAAAATATATATATGATATATAGTGGGTCAGAGTTTTGGGGATGTTCACCAATAAGGGATTTCATAAAACAAGAATATTAAAACTTCTGTTTCTCAAGTTTTAAGCATAGCCCTTCCTGTGAATAAGCTGGAGTTGGTTACCTGATAGAGTAACGGTGAAGGGGATCACAAGGAGCGATGCAGAGCAAGACGGTGCTTGTTTTGTGATGTGTATCTGGCTTTGCCAGGCTCTGCTTGATGAGACGTGCCTGAGAGGGGAGGCTGGAGGCAGAGCCCATGGCCAGCTGCTCTCAGCTGGGCCCTGTCCTCTTCTACCGGTCAGCAGCCCTGCTACAGCTCCATGCTGCCTGACATCACATTGCATTTTGCTGGACCTTGCTGTGCACTGAGCCCAGCCAGGAGGGATGTTTAAGATGACAAAACAGACAAGAAGGCCATGGTGAGAATTTATGGCTGTGAAAATTCCCGAGAGTGATAAAATAAATCACTTCTTCAAGCACCGCCTAGGCTGGTCTTGGATCAGAAAAATGCCCATATGGATGTTTGGGTGCCAAGCCCACAGTTTCTTGTGTGACAAGGGTGTCTTTCTGCAGGGAGAGTGGGGACAGGCAGCAGGAAAGCAGTCACGGTGCAAGCTGCTTCAGGCCCTGCTGGGGAAAGCGTGACCCCGGTGCGTGCCGTTGGATGGAGCTTGTGGGAAACTGGGGTGGGAAGCACTTGCAGCGTCATTTTTTCCGTTCCTTGCGAGTGAAAGTAATTCTTTGCAATACATTTCAGCGTGCTTTCTCTTCTTTGTAGCTAAGTGACTTATCACTTTTAAGATCAGATAGGATTCTTGCAGCTGAATTTTCTGGAACGGAGAAATTTTATATTCCTTCCCTTACTTAAGCCTGTTTCTCACTTTAGAAGACAGCAACATCTTGGTGTGTCCTTATGGGCAGGCAGGCTTAACTTTCCAAATGTTAAGCAAGCATAGAAGAGGATTTAAACATTTTTGTTTGAATCTATCTTGTGTAGCTCTTTCTTACTGTTATTATTGGTTTCCCAGAATGTAACTTGGCATCTCTTCCTATATTTCTTTTTTTTTCCTCAGGAAAAGAGTCATCTTCGTAGCCTTTTTAAATATTAAGGGAACACAAACAAATGTTCAGCTGTGTGTTCATATACATATTTGTAATGTACATATGACCACAAAATGACCCCCTCCTCTTCCAAACACATGCTGCTCTATCACTTTTTCAATTTTTTTCCATGGATATTACATTATTTAATGGTCTTTTGTGGTTGGATTGGGATTGGTTGGTGTGTATTTTAGTAGAAAGCTTCCTTTTAAGTTTTAAGCGTTTATACAGACAGTAATACTAATAAGAGTCATCATCAGACCTATTAATTATAGCTCAGCACTGCTGGTAGCATTGGAACAGAGTATTGCAATAGACACTGTGCTTCCTTTCTCAACTCCTTTAAAAACAAAACAAAACAAAAACCAAAACCAAACAACAGCAAACCTGCTGCTGTTACTCTGAAGAGAAAGGCAAAACTGCCAACATAACAGGACCACACTGGGCCGTCAAGGAGGAGAGAAACAGAAATGAGGGTCTCTGCTCCTTTGCAGTGTAAGGATGTGCCCAGAGCAAATGCTGGAGAGAAATTTCCAAGGGGGAGCCTGTTTCTGGATGGTAGGCTCCCAAGAGTGCTGCTTCTGGGGTTGGCCCTGGGTGGGTGGTTTGGGGTAGGTTTTGGTGTAGACAGAATGAAGTGTGGGGAGGTAATTAGCGGGGAACTGGAAGGCTTCAGGAAAAGGGGAAATATAGTCCCATTGCATTAGGGCAGAAAGCCACTTAGGAAAGTGTTTTTTTCTGGTCTGTTAGTAATGTGTCTGTATTGGAGGGCTGCAAATAATAGTCCGTATTCTGCTTTACAGGATGTATTTTAAAATTAAGTAGTTAAGTTCTGTTATTTATGAATATTTCAGTGTATTAGGGAGAAACTTCACACCCTGTTTCCTAAATGAAAGAAAAAAAATATCTATTTTCCTTCCAGCTTTTGTTTTACCTATAAAAATTAATCCCAGAAATTGGTTTCTTGATTGGTATCAGTGTAACAGAGTATTTAGGCACTCTTTAACTCAAAACTTGTACTGACGGGTTAGATGAGGATATTCTTGAATAAAATATTAATACTGCAAAATCCAATTTTGTTGCCAACTAACATTCTGTTTCCTCATTACCAAAAAAGACATATTGCTGCATTCCTGCCTTAGTAATTATAACCGAAAAGATACTGCATAACATTTTCTGGTTTTCATGTTTGGGAAATTCTGCTCTGTAATAATGTTTGATTAACTAATTGACTTATTTGTTCTGAAGAGGTATTTTTAGAACAAACATAATTACAGTAGAGAAGTATATACCCTGTCTATCCCACTAACAGCCTGCAAACAGAATATTAACCCCATGCACTGACACTGATTTCACAAGGAGCCTGTTGTTTAACACAGGACTAGCTTTACCCAGCTGCAACCCCTCCTGAGTTTAGAAACTTGGTATTTATCCTCAGTTCTTTAATTTTTGTTTTCTGTTTTGAATTATTGCAGCCTTCTTCTTAACCTGATAAATCAGTAATGTTATGTTTCCATACAAGTCCGTGTCCNGTGATTCACTCTTTCATTTAAAACCATACTCATAAATTTCAGTTCAGCTTTGTCTTTTTAAATCAATTCATGAAACTTTCTACATGTAACTTAGTTGAACTTGAGGCTAATTTTAAACTTTGCTTTACCGTATCAGCATTTATCAGGTTTCTGCTGTTTGGCCAACACTGTTGCAAAAGAAAATACTTTTTTCCATTCAGCACTGAGATAAGAATGGACATAATAATTAGGATTTGAAGATAGGAAATAATGTAGTGTTCCAGTACATGATTCCTGAGGCATCATGCATATTGTAATGCATCTTTTGGTGTGCAGCGTTTTGATGGGGAGAAATGATTAAAAACTTGTGTTATACAAACTTGGAGATCAGATGATAGTTTACCTATCACTTGCTTTGTTGTGTTAGGCTATAGATCAGCTAAGCAATTATGTGGAAGAAAAATATTCTTTTTTATTTTCATTCATTCCTTAACAGAATCAATCTCCCAAAGTTAATTTAAGCGTTACTATGGCTGCAAAGTTCAAACCAATCAACAGAATACCTTTTCTGTAATTTTCGGAAATTCCAAATGCAGTTCCATTACTGTCCTGAAAGTAATCAAGTAGAATATAGATTAAGTGTAAGTAATGAATAATACGAAAAGCATTTTGTTACTCCATGGTTTTGGGCTGTCAGTGATCATGGAGAAAAACGGTTTTTACAATGAAGTTTTAAATTTTCTTAAATGAAGGAGAAACTAATATGTTGCTAGTAATACATTAAATTCTGGCCTCTCAAGGTGAATCATTTTTTGTGACATTAACATGATTTAATTTGCTAAAACAATTAAGTGGTGCATGTGAACGGTTAGTACTCTGTGCCTGATGCTGCAAAAGCCACCTTACAGTTTTCTATTTGCTACCAAAAAAAAAAGTTTCAGGATGTTTTTTTTTTTCCTTAGGAGCTGTGCTAGAATTATATTTTATTCCCTACAGCTTGTGCCTGCTGGTTTACATGTGAGAGTTCATTCTTCATTGGGAAGAACTGCGCAACCTTTTCAGTACAAGCCACAGTAAATCTTAGGATAATTATCGCAGTCTTTGCTGATCTGTGCAAAATCAATCCTTCGTTTCTTTCAGAAAGAGCTTGTTCTTTTTTCAGTGGTGGTTCTGACCTGTTGACGAAACATAGCATTGCAATCAGTGTTGCCTTTTGTGAAGAGATGTGAGGAGGCAAAAAAAGTGTATGGAAGTGATAGCTGGTTTCCCTCAAGTGATGATTCCTGCTCAGTCTGCATGATGCATGCAGTAGGACTTCGGGACCTTTACAGAGCCGGGGTTAACTTACAGTACACCTAAGGAAAAGTTGTATGACTTGAGCAGACGACTAACGCTGGAGTTTCTTTAGGCAGACTAGTGCTACTCTAGAAATTACAATTACTGTTGTTCCGCATATTTTGATTGCAGTTCAGTAGCAACTTACACAGAAATTTCTTCAAATTCCTAAACTGCTCTGGGAGCATTCAGCAAAGTCTAAAATATGAATTTGGGTTTTTCTCCTTTTTTCCATGTGCAGTCGATGCAGTCTTGGAACAATTTAGCTGCAGAGCCTCTTCTACGTTTGTGGTCAGTTTTTTGGGTTTGAGCTGCAGTGGTTGGCTGGTCAACTTTTGTTAAGGTTTGTTTTTTAATTAGTGCTACAACTACAGCTGTCCAGTAAAGGTCTGAGTGACTCCCTAATTTAAACTTTTCCCGCCCTCACACTGCGAATGAATGAAATAAGAAAGACTTAAATAAGGGCTCTTTGAGCATTTGTAGGGACAGATTAGGCAAGCAGGAATGTAGTCTGTTTTGACCTGTGTTGGCAGACAGGCAGTAGCCCTTGTTTAAGAAGATTTCGAGAGGCAGTGGAAAGGAAAGCTAGAAGTGTGCCCCTGCCTTCAGTCCTGTTTGTATTTTGGATTCAGCTGAGCCTTTCCATCACCTCAAGGATACCATACACCGTTATTCCAGTAATACCTCCTAGTTTCTCGCTGTGATTTCACCTGCGCTTGTCCATGACAAACATCCTTGTGACAAACCTGAATTATTCTGTAAAGTACCTTTCAATTTCTTCCGAAGTCTCCATGCGTGGCAGAAGAGTAGTGGTTCAATATTGAACGATTGAAAGTGTTGATGTCTTTTGGCTGAGTGATTTATTTTATTTTTTTTTTTAAGACGTTCAGTCTGCAGAAGACAATATAAACACAGTCGACGTGACTGTGCCTCCCTCTTGCAGGCATCCTTCTCTTTCCTTGAATTGTCTGTTCCAACAGCATGTTGTATCTTTTCTTAAATTAGAACCGACAAGAGACCCATGGTATACTGTAATATAAATAATAAATAATAGTAATCCAAGTTCATTCATGATTAATGCTACTACTTCTAAATGCCCGGCTTCTCTGATATGACTTACTGCTGTTGTCTTGTTATGCAGTCTTGATATACCTAATCGTACCAAGAGAGAACACAAAAAGTTAGCTCTGCACCTGTAACCCACCTTCCCTTTTCTAGCACTGAAATTCAAGAAAATTTTAAAAAAAATCGATTAAATGAAAACCTCAACCTTCTTTTAACCACCTTTTTGGCATATTTTTGTATAGCTGTTAAGTGCTTGCTTGCACTGGCATCTGTATGTTCACATCTGGTACAGGATCTCGTTGTATTACATGATTTATAACTACACAGAGATATATCTGCGTACAAATTGCTTGTAATGAGAGCTAGAAACAAAGCAAGAGACTCACAGCGACAGCATGGAAGAAAAGGGTTACAACAGTGCCAGAGGTAAGAGATCATTATAGCAGACTCCCTTAGGGATCAGGTCTTCTCCTCCTCACCTCTGTGCATCTTCCTCCCCTACTATTATTGTTGTCCCTCTCCTGGCTGCAAGGAAAGCAGCTGTACCCCTGGCCAAGGGGGCTTTCGTTGAGGCACACCGGTTACAGTGAGCATTGCAAGAGCAGGGCACTTGTTTAAGGATACTTAAGGTCATCAGTAGTCTTTGTCTCATGGACAAAAGGCATGCTATGAGACACTGCTGTCACTAGATATGATAAGAAATGGAAGGCTATATTGATTTGAAAATGAACTCACAAATGGGACAAATTAGAAAAAAGTAAAATAAGTGAATGAAGCATTAAAATGATGCTTATCAAACTGATCTTTATTTGTTTTCACTCTCTTTTGCTAAGCAAGCAGTAAGCTAACATGAATGGTTCTCTTTTTCGTCTGTTTTGTGAGACAGAGGACGCTGCCACCTCTCCATCTGTCTCATCTCTCTTTGCAATCCCACTTTTCTGCCCCAGCAGGAGACTTTTCTTCTATGTCATCTCAAGACTTACTTCTTGCTTTATGAAACTTTCTTTTTTCCTTTGTTTGGGTGGGAGTTCATAACCCACATACTACTGATGTGGGTTATTTCATTTTCTTCCCTCATTTCTGCCCATGCATTTCTAAGGAATACCCCAATTAGTATATTTTCTTGGCATCAGCCTACTATATAAGGTTGGTTAAAAGTTATGTATTGTATGAGAATATACTAAAAATACCATCTAAGATAAATTATTATAGTCTACCTGTGAGCATTACATGCTCACTGGATAAGAACATGTTTGACTCCTAACCTGTCTCACATCTACTTTGCCTACAAAGGCTGTAACCTCTTCATTGAGCACTTGGTATTTGCTTTGCACAGTGGAAGCTCTAGTCTGAGTTACTCCTTGGTGACCAACACTGCCAACATCTTCAAATGGCCAGACCCAATATAATTGAGTGCAACTCGGATCTCAAAGAGCAAAGAAGTTTTCTGAGGGGCAGGCGAAACCACTGGGGGATCAACAACTAAAAAAAATACTCTACATGGAGTATTTGCAAGGAGATTTTTGTGTTCAGATGCTTAGAAGTAGGTCAGGCCTGAAGCAGATGTCCATCCACCCCATGCCAAAATTTCTGCAAGGCATATGCTATACCCAAGCCTATTTTAGGATCCTTTTTCTTTTTTTCTTAATTTAAAAAAAATCAGAGCAAGGAGGAGTGGTTATCCCAGCAAAGCTCTCATAACAGCTGAGCAATAGGATTTGCAATGGTGAGAGCTGGGCAGCCGTAAAATGGTAGGTGTTGAATAACCTCACTTATGATGATGAGGTGGGGGGTTACTTTACTTAAATAATGGTAGATAATGTCTTAAATGATAGCTAGTCTTTTCCAAATGACTCTGCGGGTAGTGAATTGTCTTTTCAAGCACTGTTCGGGTATCTTGCTTTGGCTCTGCACACCTGCCTGGCTGTGAGCAAAGGGAAGCTAGAATAGCTAATGATTCATCTTTCTGCCTTGATTAATAGGAAGATCAACAAGGCAAAAATAATGTCATATCATTTTCCTTAAGCAACAGTGAGGAGAAAAGATAGTGTATTAAAAACTGCTGGGTTTGGAAGCTTTTTATTCCCTTAAAGGGGATTTAAGATAAAATTTAAGGTTTATGTCCTCATTTGAGTACAGCTTCTCCACCTGCTCATCGTACAATGGAGATTCACCACTACAAAGGGGCTTCTGTGCCTTCCTCTGTGCGTATGCATGGGGAGGTTTGCCTCCTTTGCAAGTCCCTCGAGTTACCAGCTGAATTGGAGATATTTGATCTGTAATTTATTGTTAAGTAGGCAACGGAGAATAACAGGGTTCAAGCAGTGTACATATCTTTTCTTGGTCCACTGCAGAGGGCAAACGATTCTGCAGGTGAAGCCAACCCAGTTCTTCATTGTTCTGATTTTTTTGGAAATGAAAGGGAAAAAAAGCAGAAGCATGCTTCTGAGCTCGGTTAACTCTTGGGGTGAGCCTTGCACAATGAAGTTAGCGACTCTGCACGCTGTGCAAGGTCTGAATTAAATGGGGAGTCGGAGCAAGGGAAATGAGGGCAGCCAGTGAGGTCAGGGAGGGAGCAATACCCCGCCTGCCCTTGTGCTTGTTGAGGGGAGAGCTGGTCTTCCCGCGGGAAGTAGCTGCAGGCATGCGGGAGTCTGCTCAGCTCTCTGCAGCGACGGGCGCCCTGAATAGGTGCCATTCACTCCCTTGGCAGGGATTGTGTATAGCTGCAGGATGTAAAATGGTATGGTGTACCCTCCTGAGCACTTCCCTTCAAGCACTCATTCATATGTGTGCGCTTTGGAAAATAAAAAACAAATAAAATAAAATACAGAGTGTTCGTAATAATCTAAAATACTACTCACTTCTGGGAGCACAGATGATTTCTGCAAAGTAAACTGCCTGGTATGCTGCTAAGGAAAATATTTTCTTGTACATTTGTAACTGCTGTCATTGACAATAAAATTGCTTGAAATATAAAATAATGGTAGTGTGTTGCCTACCATGGCAGAAACTGTAAAAGGTTTTGGCCTTTAGTACATTTTAATGGGTGCTCTACAGAGGAACTGACACTTCCATTTATTAACTTGTAATTGTCCAAAATAAATCCTGCTTTTTTCCCTCCCAGTAGATTGAAGCCTAGTATATGTTAATTGTGCTGGCTCTTCTCCTGGCCTGACACCTTGACAGCTCTTGTCAGCTTTTAAAAGTTATTCCCTTATGAAAACTGTACCTCTACTGGTTATTCTCCCATTCTCCCATAATGGCCTTGCCACTCATCTCTTCTGTGTTTTTTAATTCTGACATCAAAGTTTATGCTTAGTATTGCCCCCTGACAGGAGAGCATTCTCTAATGACTAGCGGTAGGTCAGCGCTCCCTGTTTCGAAGAGAACGCAAAAAAATTAAATCCAGCATTTCGATATGCAAGTGTATGCCTGGGGCTCTTGCTTTACTAAGGCTCAGGTATTTGCTCTTCATTAAAGAAATGAGGTTGTACAGTAAACTGATTTATTAGCTATACCACCCAGTGCTCTCATCTCATCAAATCTCACACTGTGCAGTACTAGAGCATCTCATAATTTCTAAAAAAAGACCACTAATTAACATTTATGTGCTACAGGACATGATGGTACTTCAACGGGTGGCACTTTTTCCTTTGAGTCGGTATTGGAGCAATATAATTGTGTTGCTGGAGTTGCTGCCTTCAAGATATAAAACCGAGACCTTGACCACCATGATAATTGAAGTTTCCAGACTGCTTTCTTAGGAGCGAGGGTGGTAACTCCAGTTGTGCACTGGCCAAAATCCAGGCAGGTAATTACATTCTGTTACATTAACCCCCCCTGCAGCTTCAGCTGATGATAGTGGCTTCTCCTCTTCCCATCCTCACTGATCAGTGTAATTGGTGTGCACCGTCAGACAGCTGCCACCGTCTTAAGTCAAAAGCGGTTGTGTTTCATTGATGACTGATGTGGTACAGGTATACTCGTCAACCCCAGCACCTGGAAAACAATAAAAAGCAATTGTTACACTGTAGAATTCATTGCTATTGGAAAGATAGGTTTTGGGTAAGGAAAAATACTGCTCTCTGTATTTGAGTACTTGAGTCACCAGAAATCACTGGCTTCTGCATTTGGGTTACATGTCAGCAGATGAATGGTGCAGTTATACCCCGGCACTAATCAGACCACATTGAAGAGAATGCAAGTTAAAGGCAATGTTTTTGCTTCCACTTGCTGAAAGTGCAGTAGCAGAATATTATTTGGGGGAGTTTGATGTGTTTTGGTGTGGGGTTTTTTTTCTGATGACTACTCTGATGTGCTCTAGAATCTAAGTTTTTCTCCCTCTGACCTGGAAGATGGTGAGGTTACGATAATGTGGGGAACACACCGTAACTGGGAGAGGCCAATAAACTGTTCCTCTTCAGGTTGTTGACTCTGAAGTATAATAACCTCTGTTAAGATGGTGTAATTAACAGTTTCACTACGTTCAGGACCTTCAAGAGTGGAAGGCAAAACTATTAAAATCAGTAGTAATTACAGTTTCATTTTCATGTTCCAGCTGGGCTGAGCCTGGAAAACCAGGCTGCCAACTCTGTCTCCCCAAAGAGCAGGGACTAGAAAGAACAGTTCTTAGAAAATATAATTGTCGCCCCAGGTTCTCCCATTACCTTTAGGATTAAGAATGAGAAAATGGAAGACATTTCCACCCTAAATCCAATTCAGAAGGCCATTATGAAAGACTAGAATTAGTTGAGGACCTGTGCAAGAGGAAGGATCAACTAAATTAAATGTGTAACATGACTTAGTCTTTCCTAAATTTTACATCCCATTGGCCATTTATTTGCTGCTGGTGGAGTTTAGGTCTTCTGTAATGTGTCAATGGCTGGAGAATTCCTCCAGAGTGGAAGTGGGAAAGGCAATGTTTTCCCTGGCACTACACAGAAATCTGGACACAGATTGCAGATATGCTGCATACAGGACGCCAGCTGGTATCTTGAGGGTCAGTAGAAATTTCAAACAGAATTATTTATTGTTAGTGATACTGCCCCAGGCAGAAGTGAGAGTTTGCAGCATCAAAGTGACGTGTACTCTTTGTAGGCACATGGGATTTGTTCCACAACATCTGTTAAAAGAGGAAAGCGAGTCGAAGCTGTGCTAATGTATCTGCTTGTAAGGGTGTGAGACTGCTACCTATAATCATATCAGAACTCTTTATTGCCTTTTGGAAAACACTAGATCTGGTTTCAGTAGTGAGAAGTACCAGGGACTTTCATTGCTTAAATGTGCGTGCATTTGATGAATCGACCCACCTTGTGCTTGTGTTAGGTACAGCTGTGTATATGCAGTGTCTCAGGGAAGGCTTTGAATTTCCAGTGGGAAACCAAGTATCCAAATTTAGGTTTTCAGTGATTTTGTTCTTATACTTCACCATCTTTTACCCATGGAACAAAAGCTTGACGTTTTAACACTGCAAAACATTGATATTTTAATACAAGAGGTACTTAAAATTATGCAAAATTACTTAAGTGGTCCTTATATTTTGTTTTTAGTGTCCATTTTTCAATGCAATCATTAGTATACATTTTGGAAGGCCATTGGTATAAAAGAGGGTTTTCTTTCACAAAGACGGCCATTTGCAATTTTTCACTCAGGATCTGATTACCCTTCTTAAATTTTAGAGGAAAAAAGTGCTAAAACCCTAGCATAAGATATGAGTTCAAGGCATAGCTACATTCAGTTTATGCAGTAAAGTGTTATACATTAATAAGATTTGATGTAAATAGAATACACTATATAACTTACAACCAACTTATTAAAACTAAGTAGCTATTACTTTAGTTCCATCTTCAGTCATCTTTTAGCAAGTTATTTCTTTTAATACAAATTGCTCTAATTCAGGCAGTGGGGTCAAGAATGAGCTTTAGCTGTCTGCTACCAGCTTACCCAGGGACCTGATTCCTCAAAATTTGGGAAGGTCCTACCGAGTCCAGGTGCAGGTTTTGGTGCACAAACCAAGCTCTGGCGCTGCCTTTGCAGGATGGTGAAATGGCAAATGGTCCTGAAATAACTCAGTTGTTTGTCTTCTGCTCCATCTGAAGAATTGTTTTGAATGAGGAAACCGCGAACCATTCTCCTGCCTTATGTTAGCAATGATCTATGACTTTGCTGATGTATAGCTAATCCTCACTCATAAGCATCTCTGTGCCTCTGTAACAAGGCAAAAAAATATGAAATGGGTCATGCGGATTGCAGCTCCTTCTAAATATTCTCAAATCAGAAATCAGATCAAGTATCAGTACTGTGCAATGTTTTTCATGGCAGCTGCTTCACACTAACTCGATTTTAGAGGCAGAGTTTGAAGGACAGGCTATTTTGTTTCGCAACCGGGGCCGTACAATAAATCTGACTCAGAGCCAGAAATGGTGTATGGGTCTCCTGATTGTCTTTATTTGAAGCCTACTTGGCCATGCTTTCCTTTAATTGCAAATGTGCTCACCAGCCGGTGTGCCATGCATTCATGTGCTGATGTAGCCTAGTTTTGTGGCACACTGGTACGGACAGTAGTTCTTTCAGCATACGTACTGTATAATAGCAATAATGCTATTCTCTGCCGAATTGCATGTTTTTACTGGAACTATAAGACATTTTAATGTGTGTATATTTTTGTTGGACATAAAAGCCTAAGTTTTTTTTGGAAACTTTCTAAGCTTTGGAACTTGAGAAGTTTTCTAAGCCTTTCTGTGTCTTTCTGTGTCTATGGAGTTGCATCCTACACAAGCAGGCAAGAAACAGTTTTTGGGGATGACAATTTGATGAACAGATTCAAGACTTTCACAAAGGATGAGTCACTTTGGTACCATTGAGAGAGAGAATTCCAACAATATATCCAGTATCTGCAGAGGGAAAAAAGTGTCGCCTGTGTAAAGTTGAGTTCTAACCTTCCCTAGGCATCTTCTGTGACAGTTTTGAAAAAAAAAAAAGGAGAGGATGTGGCAGGGAAAGACAAGTGTCTTACAGATTTTTTTTCCTATCCCAGCCCAGAGGGCACTACAGCATACTTGTAAGAAATCTTTGAGCAGTAATGTGGGAACCTTAAGGCAGAAGTAACATTTTAAGACCAGCCTACTTTAAGGGGTGTTGTGAAGATTGAGAGCAGGTATCTGAAATATCTAGGTTTCCATGGGAGATAACTTGTGGAGAAAACAGCCAAATTTTTGGTAGGATAGAAGGAAATGTCATGATTTGCTTCTGTATTTTTTATAGCTATCCATAGGAAAAGATGTATATAAAGAAATTTGAACCCAAATTTGTGGAAAGGTTTTCCTCTGTTCTTCATTAAAGAAAATCATAAGATTTTCTAGAAAAAAAGAGGTTTGTGTAGTTGACAAAATTAAAAAACCAACAACTTTGGTGAATCAGAACCAGAAAAACATGGTGATCACCCAGAGGGTTCTCCTGCCAAATTAAGACCAAAAAAGATACCTGTTTCAACTGAATAGTGTAAATCTTGTGCAAAAGTAGAGAACCTGGTCTGTAAATACTTATTAATTGTGGAGTGCTGTAGCAATGCTTGTGTAGTGCTTGAGGATGGTAAGAGGTTTGTTTGCAGGGCTGGGAGTTCTCAGAATAAGGTTTTTTCTGGTCTTTGTAAGAAGAGTGGGCAAGAGTTTCATAGCTCTCACCAGTAGTTCTTAGTTGCAGAGTACTTTTGTTTGGTTTTTTGAGTTTGCTGTAGGGAAAGAGAGTAAGGCACTTTTTTTTAAGTTCCCTAAACATACAGTTACGTTGGCCTTGAGATGATAAAGCTTCTGCACTTATTTTCCATTTTCTGTGGCAATGTTTTATCCAGCAATACCTTCACATTGAGTATAGACATTTTAAATCTATCTTCTGCTGAGGTATACAGAAGGTCCACCTAGTTAATTGCCCCTGTTATTTATGTGTCAGATAGCTAGCTTTTTATGGGCTTCTTTTTCTTCTTTTCATCAAAGCTTGAGCATATAGCAGTTCAGATTTCAGAGTTCAGTGCTGTAGGTAGCGCTCTGTGCTGTCTTCCTCGTGTGATGCTCGCCTGTTAATCAGTACCTGTATCCTGAGAGTGGATGTATTTCTGTCCTGGCTGTTGTTATCGGAAAGAAAAGGTAGAAAAGGATACTGTCAGTTTTCCTTTGGAACTGCTTTCTGCCTTTAAGAATGTGGACTGAGATTTGGGTACATTTCCATTCGGTAATGAGCTTTATGTTATTAGTTAATTATTGTTTTTATTAATTTCCTAGTGATTCTTAATCAAGGGCAAATTATCTCCTGAAAGGTTCATATCTGATTGAGGCAGGGTAATATTGCCATGAATTGCCTCTGGGTTACATTAAAACAGAAAGCTGGACCTGCTGTACCGATCATCAGCTCTGTCGTGTGTTCAGCCAGTTCTCGAGGTTGGGGTACCTGACCAAACACCTTTTGCAGTTACGTGGGTGAAAGAAACAGACCTGACGTGCAAAGCCAAGAATTTATTGTTAGTTTAGCTAAAGTCCTAACAGCCTACTGGAAGAATTATTATTAGGCCAATTACAATGATACTGGTGCTTATAGTCCAAATTATCCAATTACAAAAGCTCATTCCTGATAATGATACAGATATATGTAAGCTTTCTAGTGCCTGATCCTTTTTTGGTGTTACGATCCTCCCAAGAAGAAAAAGGAGGTGTCATTACAAGTTGTCAGCACGACGAGTTTTTCATGTGGGGGAGTATGATGTGGTGGTTTCTTCCTCCTTTTTGTCAGGAAGAGGGTGAATCACAGAATCAGAATCACAGAATGGTTGGGGTTGGAAAGGACCTCTGAAGATCATCTTGTCCAACCCCCCTGCTTGAGCAGGTTCACCTAGAGCAGGGTGCACAGGACCGCATCCAGGTGGGTTTTAAATATTTCCAGAGGAGGAGACTCCACAATCTCTCTGGGCAGCCTGTTCCAATGCTCTGTCACCCTCACAGTAACGAAGCTTTTCCTCATGTTCAGGTGGAACTTCCAATTTGTTCCCATTGCCCCTTGTCCTGTTGTTGGGCACCACTGAACAGAGTCTGGCCCCATCCTCTTGACACCCACCCTTTAGGTATTTGTAAGCATTGATAAGATCCCCCCTCAGTCTTCTCTTCTCCAGGCTGAACAAACCCAGCTCTCTCAGCCTTTCCTCATGAGAGAGATGCTCCAGTCCCCTGATCATCTTCGTAGCTCTCCGCTGGACTCTCTGCAGTAGTTCCCTGTCTTTCTTGAACTGGGGAGCCCAGAACTGGACACAGTACTCCAGGTGTGGCCTCACTAGGGTGGAGTAGAGGGGGAGGATAACCTCCCTCGACCTGCTGGCCACACTCCTTTTGATGCACGCCAGGATCCCGTTGGCCTTCTTGGCCACAAGGGCACAGTGCTGGCCCATGGCCAACTTGTTGTCCACCAGCACTCCCAGGTCCTTCTCAGCAGAGCTACTTTCCAGCAGGTCAACCCCCAACCTGTACTGGTGCATGGGGTTGTTCCTCCTCAGGTGCAGGACCTTACACTTGCCCTTGTTGAATTTCATTTGGTTCCCCTCAGCCCAGCTCTCCAGCCTGTCCAGGTCTCTCTGGATGGCAGCGCAGCCTCCTGGCGTGTCAGCCGCTCCTCCCAGTTTGGTATCGTCAGCAAACTTGCTGAGGGTACGCTCTACCCCTTCCTCCAGGTCATTGATGACTATATTGAACAGGACTGGACCCAGTACAGACCCCTGGGGCACACCACTAGTTACGGGCCTCCAACCAGACTCGGCGCTGTTGATCACGACCCTCTGAGCTCTGCCGTCCAGCCAGTTCTCGATCGACCTCACAGTCCCCTCATCTAACCCATGCTTCCTGAAGTTTGGTGGTTTCTTTGTCCTCGCTCTGAGGTCCATTTGGGGTCATTTTAATGTATTTGCTAACTCAAGTCTGTGCTCCAGTGGTTCCCAATTGCATATTGTAGTGAAATTTGCTACATATCGTGGCTTTTACATATGTTGGATGCTTTTTCATTTTCTTTTTATCCCTAAACCCACTTTTATGCATATTTTAAAGTTGCATTCCTTTAGCAAGCAGTAGTTGAACACTAGTGTGTTGTTTATAGCCCTGGGACCCTGGTGTCATCCTGTTCCTTCCACTTCCAAGGCCTCTGCTATGACCTTGTGCTTGTCCTTTTGGGGATCTGTGTTACGGTCCTGGTTTCCCTCAGCAGTGTCCAGTCTGTTGTTTACTGATACTTTAATACTTTATTAACGCAGTGTGGTGACACATACATCCTTGCTCTACAGTTACTAATATTTCAGTCTGCAAAAGCAATGATGCAGTAGAAGACACACATAAATAGAGACATGTGCTCTCATAACCACTTGCTACCAATATTTACTACTCACGGTAACAGCAGTGGTATGTTATCAAAGTTACTTTACAACATATTTCATTTGCATAGTTGAAAATTACGGTATTAATTCATTTTGCCTTGCAAGATGCAGTCTTCATATTTAATAATTTTTTTCTTTAATCTTGTTTTTTTCTCAGAGGAGTCTGTGTGAATAGTATTAAAGGTTGGATTAAGGATAACAGATTTTGTCTATGCCAGTTAGCTGTGGCTGTGAGATATATGTCAAAATTTCCAAAGGCCGGTTCTTGTCTCAATTTTCATTGGTCAAATTTTATACATTCTTTGAAGAAGCTTGTCTTGGTCTGGGGATAATCTCTGGCAAGGGCCAGATCCTGCTGATGAGAAGCAATTTGTGAACAGAGGCTTTGAACGGCTCAGTGATCCAATATAAAACTGATAGGAGAAAGTGATTGTGATTTAGTGCTGACATAAAGAATTAAAATAAAGAGCTCACTTTGAGGGAATTCATGTATCTCCTTCAGCACCATCAGAGTTATTAGAGTATCCTTCAAGAATTATGGCAAATATCCTTTAGAGAACCTGACTGTAAATATTAATTCCTCATTTTCAGTCATTGTGCACATTGTAGAGACTGGAAAGATTTAAGATTTTGTAGGTTCATTTCAGTCTCCATGGGAGTCTTTCCTAAAATGTCAGTGACCGAAGATGCTGAAAACATAGACTAAAAATTTCTGTTTGCAATTTTTAATGTGCTTGTAGAAAGGGTATTGTGTCCTCCTTCAGTGAAGAAGGAGGAATAATCAGAATAGCAGTGTGATTGTACAGAGAACTTCAGTGCTGGAGACCCAGTGAACCATTTTGACCAAGGTGAAAAGCTGGTGGGTCACAATAGACACCAGTAGGTGTTGGGGGGCACTGGAGTGCAGAGTTGTGGGACGAAGTCTGAAAGATCTCAGAGCTGCCAAGTGTGTTATTCATGCAGAAAACAGCAAAACAGTCTGCAAAATGAGCAAAAGACAGCTTTAACAGCTGAGCCATCCAATGCTTGTGTGTTGATGGAGCCATCCATTTTGTAGCCTTATCATCTCCCACTAGAAAGTTATTCTAAAGGGAAATCCAATCTTCCCTCTCCAAAGAGGTGTAGAGGTGACCTTCCTCTGAAAGGAGTTCTTGGTGAGGAAGTCGTTACTCCTGTGAAATGATTTATAGAAGATGAATGCCACTCAGATGGGGATTTTTCCAATAGCTTAAAGCTTTCTGGATAGAGTTGAGATGGGATGTTGTGGAGCTCTCATTATTTATGCATGGGAAACTGTAACTGGCCAGAGAATAAAGCGGTCATCAACATTTAGCACTGAGTGACTGAAAATATCAGGAAGCAATGCCTCAACTGAATGAATATTTTGATTGCAGCAGAACTGTCAAACTGGAAAATATTGTACAGGCTATGCCCAGAAGGAGTATTCTGGATGCTTAAACTTCACTGCTGGAGTGAAAGGAAGGTGGCGGATAATGCTGTGGGACCAGGCAATGTCACATGATGTCTGAAACGATCAGTGCTGGGTTGTCCCTCTGGAGCTGCAAAGAGGAGCTGTGGCCTCTGAGGGCAGCCCCCTGTGTCTTCCCAGAAGTGTGGTGTTGAGCCCTTTTCTCTACAGCATTACCCTTTTCTCTAATGGCACTAGGAATAACCATTTCTTGACAGGATTTAAAATGTTGCATATGGTTTTTTGAATTCGAATCCTAAATGGTGTAGGAGTGGGTGTAAAGGTAAAGTGATCCTTAAAGAAGTGACGTGTACCGATCTTGTCTTTAATCTTTGTGACTGAAGAAGCTTCCTTAAGTGTTGCTGAAAATTTCCATGGTGAATTTAAAACCTCTGCTCTCCCTGAGCTCAGCAGGAGTTTCTCCATTGACTTCAGGAGAAGCAGAATTAGGCCTGGAGTCATTAAAATAAATACCTTTAAATTAGAGGCTAGCATATGTAACCCCTTTCCAGGTGTACAAGTGTGTGTCAGCTTTACGTTCTTTTCATTATCTGGTAAAATTAATTTGATAGGCAAGATGCTAATTCTGTATTTCTATGCTGTTTTCTTTGGTCTTGGCCTTTATATTTATGGAGTATTCAGCTGATTTTTGCTGAAGCTAACAAAAAATTTCCTACAGCTTGCAAGAAGATCAGGCTGTTGTTATACACGCAGTTAGTAGCTATCACAGTGAAATATTCAGTATGCAACGCTCAGCAATTCTGCAGGCTTAAAACAATGTTTTTGCACAATGGCAACGCTGCGGCCATTTAGTCAACTTTAGAAAACATAGTTATCTTAAAACAAAAGCAACAAAAGTCTTAATTTATGCTCCATAACCTGTTATTTGTCAAAGTCCTGGAGCTTTGTTCAACTGTAAGCCATAATGCTATCTGAATCCTGCAGCAGGGGATACTGGAAAGGAGCAGAAATGGCCTCCACAGGCACCAGAATGATGTCAAATGAAACATGAGGCTTACTATGCTGGGAAGGGCGTTAATCATCACATAATGAAGTATGTGTTTGTTTCCGGCAGATAATTTCTGAAGGAAAAGCATTGAAAAGAATAGAAAGCAAAAAAAGATATATTTTTACTTCTGTTGCTCCAGCGTATATCTTTTGCAGTCACCTAATCAACAGTGATTAGTAAGATCTTCATCAAAGATAACTAGCTTTCATGTATATTACAGGTGCAAGTGTGCAAAATATTTAATGTTCTGATTTTCCTCATGATTTTGAAAACAATTAAGTTTTCATTTGGTTTTGGTTTTTATTTTAGTTTCATTTATTTTTTCCCCAGGAACTTATATAGGAAAATCTACCTGAACTCGAGACACTTTACAAGAAAGATGCTTCATATACGGGTATGAAGTAGTCTCAAAAACTAATTATATTTCATGATAAAATAGTTTCAGTTTTTATATTAAAAAGGTAGAAAAGACCGATGTGAATTTTCAGTTGTATAGCATAGCACATGTATTTAATACACATTTGTAGGATCTGAATGTGTCAAGGTGGTTCAACAGTGCTTTTTTTGCAGACTACACAACAAACTGAACTATTGCGTATTGCTTAAGTGTGCTCATGAGCAAGTTACAGTTTTTTGTGAACATTTCCATTACATCAATTCATTTAAAGTTAATAAAAATCTCCCAAATCATGAAGAATCTCATCTTCTCATCACCCGCCTCCCTTCGGGCCCTTGACGGGCAGGTAAAACAATCCCAACCTTCTCCTTCTCTTATTTAATCCCCACTTTCTCCCCAGTCTGGGATGATGCTTGTGGCAGTGCTGGAAAAAGCACAGTTTCACTTCAAGTTGTTCTACCTATTCAGCAATATTGTGGGCTCCAAGGACTTGCTATTTTTAAATCCTGCATATATCTGTATCTCTGTGTGTTAGATTTCTTCTAATATTAAAAGACCATCAGGAGGGTATGGCTGCAATTCGTGGTAGAAATAGCAGAGGAAAAGAACCTGCGTGTTCCTTGTCATCTGGAGGGCTTAATATCTGATCATATAAAATGTGGTTCTGTTGCAAATTTGTGGAGCTCTCCGTTTTAAGAAAAGGTTTAAATTTTGCGGCTTAAAGCGAGGTGTGTACAGCTATAGGCAGAGGCAGTTAGAAGCAGCTTATAACTTGCAGCAAACTGAAAGTTATTCATAAGCCAGCAGTAGATCAATGTTATTTATTAAAGGCCTCTTAAAAACAAAGTGAGTGGCCACTGTAGTCCATACACTGAGGAGACGAGATAACTCGCTGCATATGACAGAAATCGTAAAAATGGTGGTTGGAAGGAGTCGCTGGCTTCCTGCTCACCAACACGAGATCATCGAGTAAGATGGGGCTTTTTTCAGCCATGTCTTGAATTTCTGCAGGGTTGGAAATGCCACAGTCCCTGTAGGCAATGTGTTCTGGTGCTGCACCACCCTAGCAGGGAAGCTTTCCCCACCACTAGCAAGAAGTGACTCCATCTGCTGTGTAACTCCCCATCAAGCAGTTGTAGGCTACTGTTAAAACCTCCCCCGTTCCTATTCTATTGCAGGAACACATTATAGCAATAATTCCATACTGACAGCATGAAAAAAAATGATTGTTTATTAATTTCTTCCTTAGCATTCTTATTTGAGTGGTTGAATTACTAATTTCATTGAGAAATCTTGACATTTCTCCTTTCTGTGGAAATAACTTGCCTTGTTTAACTTCTGCTAGGGAAGGCCTGTAGCACTAACAGGGTAAGTTCTTCTTGTAGTATAGTGTTTTTTTCTTGGAACTTTAATTTTTTCTATAATCTTGACAAAGAGAGAAGGTTTTTTTTTAAATAATATGAAAGATACGGTCATGAAAAGTATGTAGAATCGTAGACTAGAGCGCAAGAAATGCTGCCCTGTTGTGCCGCGTAAAGTGAAGGGGTCTCCAATTGCAGAACAGTAAAATATATATGCCTGCACAAACCACCAAAGACGGAAGGAAAATACGTGTATTTTACATCTTAGTAAGCAATGTTTTCTGCTTTAAATGGCATGTTTCATTCCCCATTTGAGTGTTTACAGGTGTTACAGGAGCTCTGATCTATTCAGTTATTATTTATAATTGATTAAGCTCAATCCTCTTTGCGAAAGAATACTAATCTGGTTTGGTGTGACAAGTGTTTATCTAATGAGTACGTTGTCACTCCGTTTGTCATACCATAATTCACATAAAGAAGCAATAAACCATCTCAGTTAACAGGGAGTATATCAACAGTAGTCATGTAGTATTCAGAGAAAGGGGAATATGCACAGCTTCTAGAATAATCACCAGCAGCTAAGAAATACTAATATTTAATCCCTGTATTAAGCAGTAATCAGATTTTTTAAAAAAAACAAACTGAATACAAGCCAAAAAGTCCCTTTATTAAAAATTAAAAATATGTTTTAGATCATATACAGATTTAGAGGAAGAAATATTTAATTTGTTTTAAATAAATCCAAATGCCACTTTTGTGCCACCTCCTGGCATGGAAGCTGAACCTGAACATGGCGCTGAACCACCAACCCATGTTCCCCATGATTAGGTAATTAACAAATTTTTGAAGGGCAGGAGGGAGCTGCAATGGACTTCCAGCTCCTTTCAGGGTGCAAATGGAGTTACAGACAGCATAGGAGCTGGGGAGGCTCATGCTGGACACACATGTAGGACTGACTATCCCATGTCTTCATGGGATAATGCTGCTGTCGCTGGCTTGGAGAGTGGAGTAGGAGCAGACTTGTGCCTTGCTCTCTCGGTCTGGCAGGTTGCTCACCAAAACCGGTGCTGATGCCCGTGGCTGCAGCATTGCAGTCTCCTCATCCTCCCTGTTCTGACATGGGCAATTTAGCAATTTAACTCTTCATCAATTACTGCATTTAGCTTTGCCTCCCTTTACAGTTTCAAAGCCCTTGTGCCAGTTAAGCAGCAGCTGCACTTTCTGGTGTGTGGTATAGACATGACAGTATGTCGGTTCTCTTAATGTAATGTAAAGCTATAGGAATGAATTAGGCACTGGACTCTTTCCCTGATCACTCATCTGCTTTCTCAAAGGTTCCCATGTTAGCTGTGGCTCTGCTATATCTGATCTTTCAGAAGAAACTAACTTGAAAAAGAGCTACGACAGAAATTTCAAGGTGTAACACAAACACTTGGTATTTTAGTGCTCAATATATAAAGGGCTGTAGCAACCTGCTTATGCTATTAGGGCTGCAGCTTCGAGTATTTCATAGTTAGGGAGAAAGAAAAGGAAGTTTTATTTTGATGAGTTATTTTTAAAAGCTAACAATCGCATAAATTCATGATCGAGTGACTACTGGGAATACGGTCATTTTTCCTGATAAAATAAAATGACAATAAAGCAGCAAAATTTGATGTTATGGCTGTAAAGTTCTATAATTTTATACTTCCATTGATCAGAAAATAAATTTATGGTCTACATATTTTCAGCATCGTAAAAGTTCACGTAATTTAATTGTTAATCTAAGGTCAAAAGCAAATTAGCATATATATATATATATATATAAAAAAAATATCTGAACTGCACTGCCCTGAAATTCCCTGATAGGCATCTTTCTGACTCCTGCTATTATAAAAATTGTTCCCATTGGTTCTTGACCCTGTAAAAGTTGTTCCCAGACTAGGGAGATAAGCTTTGCGCAGGTAGTTTGAAACCCTCTCTGAATAAGCAGTCCTTAGATGATGCCGTTGTGCTGGGGGGGATGGCTGGTTTTTCTGTGAGATATTAACCCTACAGAGAGAGCCTGTATCAATCCTGATGCTTGTTATGATTTCCCCTTCGGTTTCACGAACTTTATTAGAAGTTTCACTGCTTTTCTTCAGAGTCAGTTCTGATAACGTTAAATTATGTTTCAAGGTATAAAATTATTTGAGGCTGGGGGTTTTTTGTTGTTGTTTTTTGTTTTTTTCCCCTGATTTTGTCACCTGCTATCATAGTATTCAGGTACATTGTGTTTCGCTTTTCAGCCTTTACGTGCTTTCGCTGTCCTGGACATATTTATTAATTAATGTCTTCTCTATGTTTTGAAGACCTATTAGTTTGAAGTGCTATTGTTACAAGTGCTTAAATCTTGAGTTAAAAAAAAAAAAACCAACAACCACTTTGCAAGGTAGCAGAAGGCTTCTAATAGTGATGTAAGAAGTGCACTTAATGCCATAATGTGTCTTTGCTTTTGAGAAGCTTTGATCCACGGAGGTCTTCAGGCATCTGGCTCCGGCAGCGGGATCTGTGCTTGTGGTTCCTATATTGTAAAATACAGGGGAGAATTAGGAAACTCAGCATGAGCTTATTGAAAAGCTGCATGCTGAAATTAACTGTCTAATGTGGTAAACGGGGAAATGAAGACAAGGGTGAAGTAACCAGAAATGGGGTCCCATTGGAAGTCCACTCAGGATTTCTTTGATTTTTTTGATGGGTATCTTCCATGGCAGGCCTGGGGACACCTGAGCTCTGTGCCTCTGAGTGAAATGCAGGCACACCTGAGTTTGGACCTCATGTGGTCTTCTCATGTATAGTTTCATCCATGCATAGGTACATAGGAGCTGGTAAAGTCTTCCTTTTCGTCTGGACTTGCATACCTCAGCTCAGCATGATGTAATGGGTGTGTGCAGTAAGATTCCCAGCTGAGTTTGTTAGAAATAGGTGGAATATTTCTGCTTCAGGCCCAGTGTTACAGTTAGATTTGTTAAACTAATCCAGCTTCTGCCCAAGTGAAAGCAGCCTGGTTGCAGGATTCCATTGCAAGGCTGGAGAATCGGGGTCAGGCTTCCCATTGCTCTGGGCTGGGGAAAGTAATTTGCAAACCGACAGTGATCCATCCTCCGCAGGTTCAGAGTGGCGATACAGTGTATCAGCGTAATGATGAAGGCATCTAGTTCTCTTGGAGAAATGTTATTTTTTTATTCATTGTGAACTGTTTGTTGAATTCTGCTTGCTAGGACTTACACATTTTGAGCTGGTTCATAAGCAGAGCAAAATACAGGAGGGAATCATATATAAATACTGTATGACTGCCTGCTAATTATTTGCTTACTGATCCATGGAAACAAACAAACATAACAGGCATTAAACTAACTATTGAAGTTAGCATTAGTGAATAGCTCTGCCACATGGAAAGGCATAAAGATGTTAAGAAAAAGACACTTTTTAGGAATAAGGCACACTGGTTTTTTTTATTGCTGCCATTTACGTTGAACACTTGGGCGGGGGGGGCTCATGATACTCAGAATGCATGGACTAATGGCATTTTATGTATAATTGCGTAATATCTTGTTTTCATTTGCATAATACAAGCAAAACCAACAAAATACAAATATAGGGCAGCATAAATGCAGTGCTAGCAATCACTGGCATGACTAAGTGCAGTAACGGAGTGCAGGTGGTGATAGTTTATCAGATGGCTAAATAAAGACAAATGGAAAATAACTACAATATCAAGAAATGGGGACACGCATTTTCTCACTTAGATGACCTTTTATGTATAGGAAATAGTATTTTTTGGAAACTGCCTCATCAGGCCTCAAACCAACTTGCACCAGGTGCATGTTTTGTGGTTTACAGCTAAGAAAAGTTCCACTTATACATATGTATTTGCTGAAGAAAGTCCTCAGGAGTTACCGAGGTATAATCCTCATAGATTGTTAAAGCTCTCCATGAAAAAGACTGAGATACCAGTTGTAAGGAAAAAAAAACCCCACGTTGTATAACTAGTTCATGTTCTGTTAAGACATGTTTTCTGTACAGGAAAGGGGCGGTATATTTGACAGGAGGTCTGACAGAAGGGGAGCTCTGGAACGAGTAGTTCTCCAGAAGAGAACAGGCAGTCCAACACGAAGGCTGTGCACACAAAACTTCTGCCAGACTCCTCTGTCTTACACATTGACAAGTACTTGTAGCAATCAAGGGGAACAATTTTAATTACTTAAAAATTGTCAACAGTTCTTCTGTACCAGTATGTGCTGGTATGTGCTAAACAGATAATGACTGATCGGGCTGACGAGATGCTCAGGTCAGGAGAATGATGTTTGCTTGGCAATGTTGGCATGAAACGCATGTTCTATGCCTCCAAGATCACGTAAAACTTCCTTTAACAGCCTTGTCCCTATTCACTGTGAGACCCTACTTGCACCGTGAAACACAGAATCGTGTTAACTTTCGCACTCCTGACAGCGTGGAGTCCTGCAAACTTTCAGCAGTAAGAGAAAAGGGGTCAAAATCTGGTCAGAATCAAATCACTAATTATAATCATCCCAGTAATTACAGTAAAGTGCTGCTGCTGGAGGGTGATTTTGGATTTGTATACACCTCAGCTTCTCCTTTTTAATCTTCTGAAAAAACACCCTTTTATCTCTCTCTTCTCTTGCTTTGTTGCATACTTCTTTACTTATTCATTGGAGGGGAGAAAAACCTGAAGAATTATTGAGCTCTGCAAAATGGAATGAAATCCTGTCTTTAAATGCCCAAGGGCTGGAGGTGGGGAGGGGAAGGAGCAAACTTCATCCCTTCTCTGGTATTCTGAGTACTCAGAAGTCACCTATGGAATGAAATACTTTAGATTTCACAAGTGGCTGGTGGGAAGCAGGGTCAATATCATACTATCTTTAGGAAGACAAGAATACAGAGAGGTGAGAAATGTTCTACAAAGATGCTTCACATTTCAAACCTTTTTTCTTGGAAAAAAGTTACCGTACATCCAGTTTTGAGTGACTTTATAACCTTATACTGCATTATCACAATGAAACAAATTTTGATAATTCTATCTAGAAAATGTAAATGGTAGAAGTGATCACCTTTCAAATTATTTCTCTGCATGTGTCAAGGATGTCTTCAAAGGAATATCCAGTTGTTTGAGAAATAATGCAAAAATTTAAAACAGAGAGTAGTACTCATTTTTCTGCAAGCATTTGTTTGCTTTCTCAGCATGTTTCTATGTATACATTTCTTGGCATTAAATGGACTGCCAAGGTAGCATTAGCATCACCCAAAATGGCAAAGACAAATTCAGTGTGTAAATGAATGCTGTTATATGAGGGATATTTTTCTGTGAGTAGGAAAAAAAATCACAAAAGAGGCAAAATAAAAAAATTGAGAAGAACAGTGCTTACAGAGTTCTGCAAACTCCATTACATGTGTATCCAACATGTGCCACCAGTGATAAGAAAAGTTCTCAATACCCCTCGAACAATTTGAAGTTAGAATTACTGCTTTTACAAATCCACATGGCTCCTGTTCGTGGCCGACTGTTAGCTCTCAGACACTAAAATGGTGGCAAGTTATAGAATCATAGAATCGTTTATGTTGGAAAAGACCTTTAAGATCATCAACTCCAACCGTTCACCTAGCACTGCCAAGTCCACCACTAAACCATGTCCCTAAGCATCACATCTACACGTCTTTTAAATACCTCCAGGATGGTGACTCAGTTACTGGGTTCTTCCCAGAATCATGAGATTGCGATCTCATAAGGTGATGTCATCTAGACTGTGAGCCATACTGGGGACACACTGAGCAACTGAGCGACGCACCAATGGGGTTTGGGACTTACAGGAATACTCTTTGCTGACATGAAGGTTTAGGAAAGCCTCTGCGTGTTGTCTTTCTGTTATATAAAGAAAATGAAATCCCCTTTTTGTGTGGAGAATCAAAGCTGTGCATTTTAATTTTCCCCCAGAGAAACAGGCTGGAGATGAAATCGAATGAGATACTGAATTGAACCTCAGTGACTGCTTAACTGCTGTGTCAGACACCCACGAGAGCAGGAAACAAGCTCCTTCAAAGGGAGAATCTTCCCATTTCAAGATACAAGACTTCTCTGGCCATTACATCCCTTGGCGATCCCTGCTGGGACAGGACTCTTTAATGTCTTTAGTAATGACCTAGATGGCAGGAGCTTTGCAGATGAAAGCACGCTGATAACGTGGCAGGGCAGGTCCAGAGGGACCTTGGTAGGCTGGAGAAAAGGGCTGACAGGGACCTCGGTGATGACAAATGCTATGCCCAGCATCTCGTGCAGAAAAACCTGAGATTTAATACCAGCTGGGGGCTCAACAGGCTACAAGAGGGGCTTTGTGGAAAAGTAGCTGGGATGGTCTCATTATTTTTTATTACTCCCTCAAAGAGCAATCAGGCTGTGGGGAAGGTTTTTGGGAAGAGAGTCATGAGCAAAATTCTGGATGAACGTTGCCTCATCCTACTGAGGCTGGTCTACATTAATCACAAAAGCTACAGTAAAATTTTCTAGGTTATCTCTAACCTAGCTAACCTGTCTCTAGCATCTCTGTGTATTTTGGTTATTCACTTGAAATGCACACATTTATTGAATGGGTCACTTTGGTTAGGTTCAACAATAATCTGTGCCATGAGTGCTTACCAGAAAGTAACTGTCATTATAAACGCTTATCATCCCTGGTTTCTTTGTGTATATTATATGACTATTTCTTGCAGAGACTGAAGGAACTGAAACAGAGGGAGTTTGCTCGAAACGTAGCATCTAAGTCACGAAAAGATGAACGGAAACAGGAAAAAGCCCTTCAACGTTTGCACAAGCTGGCTGAACTAAGGAAAGAGACAACGTGGTAAGTGTATAGCTGCTGAAACATAAAAAATACTTTAAAATAATCCCTCCACTGTTAGCTGGTGCTGTGGGACAAAGGGCTGTTGGAGTCCCTCAGCTGGAGCCCCACACACGTGTTTTTATGGCATTTTTGAAGCAGTATGTGTACAGTAATTTGATTCATGCTATGTGCAGAAATGAATGTTTAACTTTGCTTTTTCAGTGGAGCTAAAATGACATGTATTTCTAGATTAAAAAAAGATGTGTTTCATATATATTTCATAAAACCAGGCACATTGGTTGAAAGCTGAGTGAACTAGGTCATGCATTTGCAGGCTGACACTACTTCATTGATGAGGTGAGGAATACAGTCTGTCTTTCTAGGATATAACAGATCTCTGCAATTTAGTTTTCAAACAGCTCGCCTGGGAAAGAATCCAGAAATCTAGTTTTAAATTTCAATAACTGGATTTTTTATATTAAAAGGTAAGTGCTCCTTTTCCCCAGCTCAGTAGAGTGTTTACCTCCCTCTGCAAAAGTGACTCCTTGCTAGTCATACATTTTAGTATTTTATCTAGGCATACTGTTGAAATTAATATTGAGTTTGCTAGTTGTGACTGTATTCTTACTTAAACATGATAAGCCACTGAAAATATACATACCAACTTTTCACAGTGGAATCTCAGGGAGAAAAGGCAAAAAAGTAGATGCTGAAATGCAAATGATTTCTTTTTATCCAGCCTTTGTCTCACCAGATGAACTAACAGAAGTCCAACAAAGTTGTAGCTCTTTTTCAGTAATAGTCTCTTTCTCCATAGTTTGGGTGGTGGGCAGCATGCTGAAATAAAGTCTGTCTAAACAAGTAGATGGGTCATGAGTGTTGTGATGTCTGTTTGACATGAGCAACATGACACCTAATTTTAAATTTTTTATCCCTTTATGATAATGCATGTAGAGACTCTGTCTCCTCCATCAGTGTTTTAACTGTCCAAATTTAATATTTGAGGATATTAGATATTATTCCCCCTAAACGTACTCCAAAATCTGAATTTAGCGTATTTCAGGAGAAAGAGGAAGGAGGAACTTATTGTTTCCCCTTTTCCATGCTAGTGAAGCATAGATTTTGCAGGGGTTTGTTGTTTCTGTTTTGTTGGGTTTTTTTAAAATATCCTTCTTCTAGTTCCTGAAGGAGAATTTATCTCTGAGCTTTATTTCTCTATTTAAGAATTGCTGTTTGCTACCACTTTGCATCCTTAGAGTTGTGATATAGACAGACACACAGGATATTTTAAACTGGTGTTTTCTGGGTTGGTTTTGTAGAAGTCACCATTTTATTCTGTTAAAGAAAGGATTTGTGTGGGGGTTTTAGTATATATTTTAAATTTATGAAGAACTGGACAAGGCAGGAATTCTTATGAGGAATTCCTTTCTCATAATGAAGTTAGTCAGAACGACCCCCTGGGAAACGATCCTCAGGGACAGGGGAACAGAACAGAGCTGGCAGTTCTTTAAGGACATGTTCCGTAGAGCGCAAGAGCTCTCAGTCCCCAGGTGTAAGAAATCAGGCAAGGAAGGGAAGAGACCAGCATGGATCAGTCGAGACCTCCTGGTCAAACTAAAGAGCAAGAGGGAACTGCACAGGCAGTGGAAGCACGGACAGGTATCCTGGGAAGAGTATAGGGACGCTGCCTGGTTGTGTAGGGATGGGGTCAGGAGGGCCAAGGCGCGGCTGGAGCTGAATTTGGCAAGGGATGCAAAGAATAACATGAAGGGCTTCTACAGGTATGTCAACAAGAAAAGGAAGGTTAAAGAAAGCGTACCCCCTCGATGAACAAGAATGGCGACCTAGTATCAACAGATGAGGAGAAGGCTGAGGTACTCAACAACTTTTTTGCCTCAGTCTTCACTGGTAACCTCTCTCCTCACCCCTCCCGAGTCACTGGACCACAAGATGGGGACCAGGGGGGTAAACTCCCTCCCACTGTAAGGGAAGATCAGTTTCATGACCACCTGAGGAACCTGAACATACCCAAGTCTAAGGGACCTGATGAGATGCATCCCAGAGTCCTGAGGGAATTGGCTGACATAGTTGCCTAGCCACTCTCCATAATATTTGAAAAGTTGAGGCAGTCAGGTGAAGTCCCTGGGGACTGGAAGAAGGGAAACATTGCACCCATTTTCAAAGAGGGTAGGAAGGAGGACCCTGGGAACTACCGACCTGTCAGCCTCACCTCTGTGCCTGGGAAGATCATGGAACAGATCCTCCTAGAAGCTACACTGAGGCACATGGAGGACAGGGAGGTGGTTCAAGACAGCCAGCATGTCTTCACCAAGGGCAAGTCCTGCCTGACCAACCTAGTGGCCTTGTATGATGGAGCGACTACATCAGTGGACAAGGGAAGAGCTACGGATGTCATCTATCTGGACTTCTGTAAGGCCTTTGACACAGTCCCCCACAACATCCTTCTCTCTAAAGTGAGGAGATAGTGATTTGATGAGTGGACTGTTTGGTGGATGAGGAGTTGGTTGGATGGTCACATCCAAAGAGTAGTGGTCAACGGCTCGATGTCCAAATGGAGGTCAGTGACAAGTGGTGTCCCTCAGGGGTCTGTATTGGGACCAGTGCTGTTTAATATTTTCATGAATGACCTAGACAGCGAGGTCGTGTGCACCCTCAGCAAGTTTGCAGATGACACCAAGCTGAGTGGTGCAGCTGACATGCCAGGAGGACAGGATGTCATCCAAAGAGACCTGGACAAGCTGGAGAGGTAGGCCTGTGTGAACTTCATGAGGTTCAACAAGGCCAAGTGCAAGGTCCTGCACCTGGGTGGGGGCAGCCCCCAGTATCAATACAGGCTGGGGGATGAAGGGATTGAGAGCAGCCCTGTAGAGAAGGACTTGGGGGTACTGGTGGATGAAAAGCTGGACATGAGCCAGCAATGTGCGCTCACAGCCCAGAAGGCCAACCATATCCTGGGCTGCATCACAAGAAGCGTGGCCAGCAGGTCGAGGGAGGTGATTCTGCCCCTCTGCTCTGGTGAGACCTCACCTGGAGTACTGTGTCCAGCTCTGGAGCCCTCAGCACAGGAAACACATGGACCTGTTGGAGCGGGTCCAGCGGAAGGCCACAAAAATGATCAGAGGGCTGGAGCGCCTCTCCTACGAGGACAGGCTGAGAGAGCTGAGGTTGTTCAGCCTGAAGAAGAGAAGACTCCGGGGAGGCCTTCTTGCAGCCTTTCAGTACGTAAAGGGGGCCTATAGGAAAGATGGGGGCAATCTTTTTCACAAGGCCTGTTGTGAGAGGACAAGGGGTAATGGTTTTAAACTAAAGGAGGGTAGATTTATACTGGATTTTAAGAAGAAATTTTTTACAATGAGGGTGGTGAAGTGCTGGAACAGGTTGCCCAGAGAGGTAGTGGAGGCCCCATCCCTGGAAACATTCAAGGTCAGGTTGGACAGGGCTCTGAGCAACCTGATCCAGTTGAAGATGTCCTTGCTCCTTGCAGGGGGGTTGGACTAGATGACTTCTAAAGGTCTCTTCCAACCCAAAGCATTCTATGAAAACCTCTACCTTAACTTCTAGACTCAATAGATTTTCATCATTCTTTATCTCAGCACTTCTTAGGGTCCTAAATGACGCTTGCAAGCTTGGCCCGTCATCTAGTATTGCTCTGCACTGTAACATAGAATAATTTGGTTAAAACAACAAAAAAAAATTGTTTTAACATAGGTCCATTACTCCTAGTGCTGAGCAGTTCCTGTGGGTCCTGGAAAATTGGCAGCTTAAACAGTTTTTGCTCTTCTCTTTGCTTCATATTAAGTCAAATAGAACAGATGGGAAGAGGACATGAAGAACAGAAGTAGACAGTGATAAATTTTTTTCTCAAGAGGGATGAATCACTTACTGCACTACTGTCAGCTGAAATACTCTCCCCAGTATTATTTTTCCATGAAAGAAATTGCTGAGATTGCAATGGTTCGGTCTGTGAACACAAATAGGATGGCTGGGTGATTGCCTGTGGGCAGAGCAGCAGTCACTAGGATGATGACTAAGAGGGAAGTGGTCTATGAGGCGCTCTCTGTTTTAATATATTTTGTAGCACAAAGGAATGTAAAACCTCTGCTATTTGTAGTAATACTTTTGTAATCATGACGGTCTACTGGGAGGAGAAGCAAGATTTCTAGGGAGATGTACAATCTCTTATTAGGTCAGCCAGTATGTCTAGGAAAAGTGAAGTACCTTGTAGAAATATTAGCCCTTCAGCTGCTAACTTCACGTGAAGGAACTGGGGGCACAATATTTACCCTTTTTTTTTTTATAGTAGTCAACTGATCTTATTATGAAAGATGACATTTTTTCATATTCTGAATCTATGTATCTACAGCTTCTTCCTCTTTCCCTAAAAAAATCTCTTAGATACCAGTGTAACACCATATTTCTGTCTGCAGTTCTCTGAAAGGTACTGACTCTGAGTTTTGTTTTCCTTCCTAGTGCTCCTGGAAGTGGTCCTATGTTCAAATCCACTACAGTGACTGTGCGAGATCATTGCAATGATATCGCACAAAGTGCTGCCATAGATTCTGCCAACAAACAGGATTTCAGCTGTACATTAATGCATGATGCGCAGAATTGTAAAGACATCGCTTCTGTTATTTCTTCCACTCCTGGAAATGCATGTAGTAGTAAACCCGACGTTAATAAATGTGGAGATCAGGTTCAAGGAACTCAAGGACATAAAGTTGGGTTTTCTTTTGCGTTTCCTAAGAAAGCAGCAGTCAAACTAGAGTCTTCAGCTGCCGTTTTCTACGAATATAATGACGAAACGTCTATGGAGCACGGATTTAGCAGAAGAAGTAGGTTTGTTCCAGGAGCATGTAACCTTCAGTCTCCTTCAGTGGCAGAAATAGTCCTGTGCCCTGAGGAGAAACGTAACTGTTTTCACCCACTGGTGGAAAAATGCATAGACACAGCAGAAGCTCCTGAAGCTCCAGAGTCAAAAGAGCTGGCCAGTGAAGAAAGCAAGGTGCTAGAGAGTTCCATATTAACTCCTACTGTGTCCAATTCAAAGCAACTGGTGTCCTTGGACATGGATGGCTACGGTATTGATGTAAGTGCAGCAGACTTACCGGACCAAACGCTGCCTGTGGTTGCGGACGGTGCTCAGGTCCTGCCCCTGAACTGCAGTGGTTACGAGCTGAGGGCCAACAGGCCTCTTGCACAGGCGGTTGCAGAGGATTGTTTATCTCTGCTGGATGTTGCAGAGGAAAAAGATAAAGACAAGAACAGTGATTCATCCACAACTGAAACTGAAATAAAAAAGCTGGGGGCAGACGCATTAGTTACATCACCGTCTGAACAAGGTAGTAGTGGAGCCCCACAAAGAAAACCAGACATGCGCAAGAGACCTTGTGAACCCTTTGTTCCTGTTCTTAGCAAACATGGATCAAATATTCTTCAGTGGCCATCGGAAATGTTAATCTACACAAGTACAGACCCATCGATTTCTTATAGCTGTAATCCTTTATATTTTGATTTCAAGTCATCAAGAGCAAGTGACAGCCAAGAAAAGCCCAAGCATCAGTCAAACATGCCTCATTTCCACCATAAAACTGAATCCAACCATAACTTAGTCTCGGATTTTACAAATAAACTTAGTTCAGAGTGTGGTGATTATGAAACAGAAATTAATAAAAATGTGTGCAACTATACAATACCCCTTATAAGTGATGTTTCCCTCATCAGAAATTGTGATCTTGCAAAAAATCAAAATAAAGTGTCCTTGGATGAGTCATTCAGGATTAGAAAAATAGAAAAGTATCACGTTTCTAAAAATCACTTACGACAAAACACTGTGATAGATGAGAAATATAACAAAGTCTGGATCAAAGAAAGACATGAAAAATGGCTTCACAAAAGTAGAAGACGGAAAAGGAGAAGAAAATTATGTCATTGTCATCATCATCATTGTGGGGACACGACATCGGCAGAAATGGAGATGTCCTCAGTGACTGAAAAAGAAATTAGTTACAGAGATGAAAATAAATATCAGCACCTCCAAAGTAATCCAGAGAAGTGCAGACATGATGCGGGGAATATCTGGCTAGCTACAGGTGAGATACAACAGCCGCATCAAAAACTTGGCATTGAGAATGGTCATAAGAGAGTCATGTCTGCGTCAGATCATGTACACGGGGACAGAGGCTGGTGTGACGTTTGGAGTGCAAAAAATAGGGGCCAACATCATGGTTGTAAACGACCGCACAGAAAGAGCAAAGCAAGCTCTCGGAGACAGACAAAGCAGCTGGCTCTGAGTTCCAGGAGGCACAGCTTAAGGTACTCTAAAACATGTTGTAGCTGGAAAGTCAGGAGGTCAAGCTGTAGCCCAGAGCATAAATGTTTAGGACGCTGCAGTGAGGAGAAGAGTTCGAGTCAAAACCAGTCCATAAAGAGAGGTCACAACGTTCTAACAGAGGAACCTGAAAAATCCCACTGCAAGCGGAGACAGCATACCTATTCCTCTTCATCAGATGAAAGCTCATACGGACAGACATTATCAGCAGAGGAATATCTAAGGCAAGCACGTACTTTAGGTACACATCACAAGGCAAAAGTGAAACGCAGGAGGAGGAAACCTAGAATCCATCACGTGTTCCTTGACAGGAATTCAAGAAGTGAGACCTCCAGACCTTCCAAAGAAAATTCTGCAAATTCTACGTTAAATATTTTGGGAGACTTCTTGACTCAAGACAGCCTAGAGGAAACTAATGTGGATCCCAAAGCTGATCACGCAAAAGATACAGATGAAACAATGCAGCTGGAGGAAAGCAAGTCACCTCTAGAAACTGGTAGTTCACACGTGCTGGAAAACAACAAACTGACAGCGTGTGCAGTGATGGAGAGCGCTCCGAGTACATTTTCTGACATCGTCGCAGGTTCTGCTGCTTCTGTTCCTGAGCACAGCGCTCCAGCAGCTGCTGGCATGCAGGATGTTCTGCAAGATGAAAAGAAAAAAGAAAATGTCAACAGCCATGAAAATCAAGCTCGTTACAAATTTCCCCTCCCCAACAGACATTTGGAACAAGCTCCTCCTAAATCCTATCTTTGCCATTATGAATTGGCTGAGTCTCTACCGCATGAGAAAATAAATGAGGTGACCAGCGAATGGCTACAGTGTAATCCTGGCATATTTAGCAGCCCACCGCCCTTGCCATTCAAAGAAGCACATATAAACAGTCACACCTTTTTAACTACCGAGCGGTTAATAGCCCCCTTCACCCTGCCAGATCAGACATTGATATTCCCTCCAGATAACCACGAAAAATTCAAAGACCTCCCATCTGAGGCGTATCAGCAGATCATGCCACAAAACATGCTGGCCAACAAAGTGAAGTTCACCTTCCCTTCCCCAGCAATCCAGCCCCCCAATTCCCCTCTGCAGCCCTTACCCTTGCAGCCGCCACTGTGTTCTACCTCCGTTACCACCATCCATCACACCGTCCTACAGCAGCATGCTGCTGCCGCCGCCAGTACATTGAAGGTTCTCCAGCCCCACCAGCAGTTCCTCTCCCAGGTCCCGGCTCTTTCCAGAGCACCTTTACCTCATCTACCAGTAGGACCGAGGCTTTGCCCGGGGGGCCACACAGCTTTCGTCACTCCGCCGCATTTGCCGCTGCTGCCGCCCTCGGTCCTGCACCCGACCCAGCTGGCATTTCCCCCGCTGCCACACACCGTATTCCCATCCCTGCTGTCCCCGCACCCAGCTGTCATTCCCCTGCAGCCCCTCTTTTAGGACAGGTTCTCGGGGATGGGGGAAGGAGCCTTCAGCTAAATGGTCCTGCTGTTTCTACAGTCCCCTCAGCTTTGCAAAATGGTTCTGTGAAAGAAACTGGTTAAAATTCCTCATTCCTTGGGAAGCATTTACTGTAAGTATAATGATGCAAACATTCATGTAAAGTTCAGACCTATACTATAACTAAAGCACTGAATAGTCTGATACTAATATGAACTCTCTCTCTATATATATAAGTGAAAATCATGTCTTAGAATATGTATAATGTATATAAAATATATTTATAGTTCTATAACTTATGTTGTAAAGTATTCACTTTTTGTTTTTTATCTTTGTGTATTTGCACCTATTTAATGTTTAGACAAAGCTGATGCACTATGTTTTGTACTATGTTCTCTGAAACTGTAAATCTAGTGACAAACTATCTCTTGCAATAAATTTTTGTTAACTACTTAAGTATATCAAAAATCTTTCATTATAAGCCTCATGGATGTTGTTCTTCCATGCTCTTCTGCAGCTGAATAGCATCCTCTAGCCCTGCTATGTTGGGATAATCAGGTTTCCTATACGTAAGTGATTTATCAGGGAGGCTGAGAGGCTAATACCTTGAGGGCAGCTGTCTTACCGAGCAAGAGAGAAAGGGTAATAGATCTGTTTGTGTTAGCGGTTTGATGTCACCGTGACAAATTTTGCCTACTTGTAGTATGTGCACAAACTGCTGACTGTTGGAGCTAATCCCTTTCATGCTAAACCACAAAAAGACGATGTAACAAAAATAACATCAATGATGGAGAGGGAAAAAAAGGAAAATATCAACGGCAGTTTGACTTCAAAGGAATATTGCTTATAGCGAAAAGGTAGAGCATAGGGAAGGTCCTGGTTCCACCAAGCATACTTTCTCTGATTGGACACATCCCTTGCTGGGGGACAGATCTGTCAGAGTGAAGGTCCTCGCTGCCTGTCCAATATGTGAAGACAGCAAGAGCACGTGAGCATGAATGGGAGGTCAGGAACAGCTTCACATGGGGAACCCGCCAGGGTTTGATGCAAATTCTTACCTCACTTCACCCCCCTCTTTCCCGCAGCATTTTGGTAAAGAAATAGAATAACATAGAATAGAAATTAATAATAATACTAATATACTGCCATTATTTCTAACTGTATTTCAGAGAATTCTCCCTACCTCTGCAACCTTTTTATTGCTCTCAAACCTCACCCGGCTTTAGCCGGGAAAATCTTCCCATTTGCTGTAGTATGAGATATATCAGGCCCACAGCTGCGATGGTCCAGAATAAAACCAGAAGTGGTTCTGAGATAGAGCCATCTCTGTGAGTTAAAATGAAGTGTTATCATGGGAGAGAAGTGAAGGATTTGTGGCATGACTGTTAGTGCTAGAAGTAGGCCCTCCATAATTAAAGGTAGGTGCTAGCTCTCCAATTAATTACTTCTCTTCACCTTTTTATATAGTATAATAAAAGTATATACAGTTGAACTGAAAGAATAGTAATTTCAGGATATTATTAATATACATTGCATATTAATAGTTAAATTCGTTATCCATTTGAAAAGTAATACTATATCCTAAAGCATATATATCTGGGTATTCTTTTCTGCATCTATAGCATTAGAACTTACCTATATCAATATTGCAAGTTTTACTATAATA
The DNA here is from genome assembly GCA_013389945.1 of Fregata magnificens. Taxonomy (NCBI): domain Eukaryota; kingdom Metazoa; phylum Chordata; class Aves; order Suliformes; family Fregatidae; genus Fregata; species Fregata magnificens. The sequence continues at coordinate 85,826 of WAAD01016671.1, forward strand.
TTACATTAAAACTATAGCAAACAGCATCTTGCCACTATGATTACAGTGTCAGCTACTCAAGGGATGCAAGTTTTCTGTGTTGTGCAGTTACAAAGGGCTAAACTACATTAATAAGCAAAAAGTTGGTAAGAAGGAGCAGATGAGCAGTCAGGTTCTGGAGAGCAGCTTGGATCCCCTGCCTGAGACTGTAGCATGGAGCGGGATGTTGCTGAGCATCTATCCCTGTAATGCCATAAAGAAGGTATATTTTCTCTGGTTGTAATTTCAGGGGAATGCCCGTTTCTATTTATCTGGTACCTGAAAAATATAGCATAGAAGTGACTTTATATTCCTTCTTTATTTTAAGAGTATGCCTACATAATGTGTATGTCTCCACTACCTCCTGTAAAATGCAGATGCCAAGTGGGCTTTAAGCATGGGAATCTCTGTTTGAAGGTGGAAGGTGCATGCTAGCTGCTTTGTCTCCCATCTTAGCTGACTTGCACTGGCTTTTGTATTTCTGCCCTCCTCTGCGGTAGTCAGCGCAGATGGTCCCCTGGGTTCTGATGTCTTATCGAAGACAAAATCCATCTAATTATCCTAACAGTACACTTGAAAAAAGGAAACCACGTAGGACAATTATGATTGCACGTGATCATATCCATACATTTTTATCTGGCAGGAGATTAGAAATTACCAATCTCAGATTTTCAGTTGTAACGTTAATTGAAAAATCCCATCTATTAACTTAGAAATGCACATTTTGTCAACAAAATGTCCAATGAACTTTGAACATTAGGGTTTTTTTACAATTTAAATTAAATTCTTTTCTATTTTAAGTTGTTAAACACTTTTAAGACATTGCACAATTATTTATTATCTACTGTAATTGCTTTTCAATAGTGTATAAACTACTTACAATAAAAGACTAATAACCATCAAATGTAATAATTTTCTAATATGGTATTGCCTTTAGTGCTAGAACTGTTTGTATATGTGACTTCATATGTAAAAGCAAAACCAATATAAAAATAAATCACAAGTTAGTTTAAAATTGAACACGCTAAATTAAATGACCTAATAAAATACTCTTTTGAGTTTCTGTTTTATTATTAAATATATAACTTTGAATAAGTTATATAAGGCTAGTTCTTCTTTTTCATGTTTTATCTGGTATTTTAGAATAAATGTGTATTTTTATTCCGTAACTTTGTAGTCTAATTTATAAATAAAAATTATTGCAAATGTTAAATAATTGACTTTTTATAATTCTAAATAAATTCCATGAAATTTGTTAAATGTAATTAATTCACTTCTGAATTTTCAAATTTCCACAGATCTAGCGATTCCTGGCCAGTTTGCCAGTTTTTAGAATTATTGGACTGTCTTCCTAGCGTAAACAGTAAAAGTGATACACCTGAATTGCAAGAATTAAATCTTCAGACTTAAACCTAAATGAGGTTATAGATTTTAAGTGATTTCCCAGAGCAGCTCTGCAGAGAAATGCTTGAAAAGCTAATCTGTTCTGCTGGGATGAGAAGAGTATCTTTTTATTTGGTCCTTGGAAAGTTGCAATCTGTCCAGCCTATGACCTTCCTGAGGACATACCATTTCTCAGGTAACGTGAGCCATAGAGTAATGGTCTAGAGAAGCTTTCGGGTATTAAGGAACATAATCGTCTCGCGCTGTTATGGGCAGTTTGGAGTAATCAGACTCTTTTGCCTTGTCTGTAAGCACATAGAATTTTTGTAATGCTACCAGTACATGCAAAGAATCAAATTGTTTATTTGGTTTCCTTCACAAACTAGAAGCTATGCAAGCTTTTAACTGCTGGGGAGAAATTGCCAGATTTCCGATTCTACAAGAGTGAGTGATGGGTAGTCACGGATGTAGAAACTGCTGATCATAAACACTGGTAAAAGAAACACCTTTTACGGAGCATTATTGAGTGAGAATATTTTTATCATTTGGTGTAATCAAACAACAATGAAATCATTATGAAGCGAAGTCTTCTTTACTTGCAATGTTAACTTTTTATTAGTAAGCTTTTACACTCCTAAAAAACTCATTTGGATATGGTGTTCACACTAAGCTTTAAAAGACCATTGGGACATCCATTTCTCTTTAATATATTACTATACGTGATAATATGCTTTTTATACATGGCTATAATTTTTCTTTCGTGTTAATTTTCTATAATTGTGCATTTTTCTCAAAATACATGTTTTGCATTATGATAATATTTACTTGATATGCTGCATTTAAAATACAGCTTTAAGGATATTTGGCCAGACTCTTAATTGGTGTAAATCAATGTAGAACTTCTGACTTTGGTGGAATTTCATTGATTTGTACCAACTGAAAATTGCTCATATTGCAATGTTAGGGATTTTGTTAACTTTCCCGGATTAAGGCAATATGTTACGACCATGTGAATGTATTTTGAAGACAGTTATTTGTTGTAACTAAGGTGGTAAATTTTCATCTACTGGGTATTTTACCGTGGTGCTCATAGGCTACATGTTCTAAACTCCATACATGCATTTTCTGATATCCATTATTGTACATTGCCTAAAGACTTGTGTATATGTAGCAGTGCACATATTTATGCAATATGCCTACCTGTTGTAAAATCTTACAAAGCTATATTAACTCTCTTTATTGAAAGTAAAGACATTTTTGCTGTATAAAGATCATTTCATATTTTTAAATTAATATGGTTTACTATCTAAATGTGTATGTTATTTTATAGATCACTTAGATGTAATGTTTATAGCAGGCATGGTTTTGTATATTATTTTATGTCCTTCCTTCTCCCCGTTACTTCAGGAGCACTATAAAGTTTTCTCTTTTTCTGTTTGTCTGTGAGTAGGATTATCAGAGTTTATTGGAATTTATATATTTATGAATACGAACCAGGCTTTTTTATTGCTTCTAACTGCAAAAATTAGTGTACCAAATTTAAGAATTATTAGACATCTTATTTTTGCTTCAAGCTTCTGTTTTATTTTATGGATTTTGTAAAAGACTGGGAGAATTTCTACCCTGAGTCTGAATTTTGACCTGTTGGTGAAATTTTGAAACCAATGAAGTCCAAGGAAGCCTTGCCATTAATATTACTGAGGATTTATTTTGACCTAGGGCATTAGGGCTCTTTATTTATTAAAACTCCCTAATCCCTTTCAGTTGAATAATAATTTTATAAGGCGTGATGAGGAGCACAATCTAGTAAAGAAAAGCTAATTCATTTTAAATCAGTCTTTTACCTCCTTTGTTGTAAGGATATTTGTGTAATTAATGACCGTAAAGGTATATCTTTAAAATTTCAGGTATATATCATCAGTGTTTTGAAACACATACATGTACCTTCTATTCTGATACCAAAGAAAAAAACAGTTAATGAAAACATTGGGTGTTCTACCTGTACAGGCTCATTTAGAAGTTTTAGTAAGTAGGACTACATTCATACAATATTTAGGTAAAATAATATATTGGTGGTCTTTATTTTTGCTGGGATAAGATGAAAATATGCAAATACATGTAGAGGAAAACATAATAATTAAGTAAACTTCAAATGTGAATCCATGATGGATATAGTATTATTTATATGAATTAAAGAAGATTACTGTTAAATCAGCAGTGGTGTTTGTTTGCTATGAATAAGATTTTTATCTCTTTAAAAATTATTTTCTTCCCCCCCCCCCTCCCCCCCTTAAAGGAAGCAGCAAGCAGGAAAGTACTTTTGAAAATGGATTTTTTTTTTTTTTTAAATGAACTGTAGATAGTACTTGTGTACCTTTCTCAAGGACGAGAAACAGCAAGTAAGTATTGCATATTTAAAATCATACATGTTATAAAGAAATATCTTGCATTGCTAGTGCAGTCATATACTTGATTAGGCTGGTGAAATCTGGAGGGAGAACTAGTCTAAAAAGTAGAAAGTTCTACTTCAAAAGGGCAGAATCCTCTTTTTATATTGTAATAAATCAAAGAAAGATCTGTTTAAATCAGCACGTTTGCACTACTGTGAATATAGAGAGAGCGAAGCCCAGTTCAGGTCCAAATTTTTTCTTGCAATGTAACTCAGTTTTAACAGCCTGGGTAATTTGACCCAAAATTTTCTTGTGTGTAACAGACTCTTTTATATATGGCTTTTATGTCACTGTAGCACTGGCAAAAATTACAGTAAAATCCAGACTCTCATGTTAATAATGCCTGTTGAAATAAAGAGGAGGCAATCACTGTAAGACATGCTGAAAGGAGGAAACCTGAATCTGCCAGTGCCTACATAATACTTTTTGCTTGTGCAATTGTAATTGGAAATAGAAGTTTATTTGCATTTTAGTGTTTATACATATTCATACATATGCAGGTGTGCATGTGTATGTTGGCATGCACATACCAGGTTACTGGTTCAGGACTCTTTTTTTCTAGATGTAATTTTACACCTGTAATTAAGTAGTGGTAAGAATAGCTTGTTTGAAATATATGTAGTAGAAGAGAAGAAACCATTGAAGGGAGGAATACTGACACAGAATAAGAAGGAAAAAAAAGTGATTATTGTATAATAAACCCATCTTTTTCTCTGTAGGGTGGCGGGCAGTTGCTTCAAGTTACTTCTCCTGCTTTTTATTGCCTGGCTGTATTTTGTATGTTTTTTACCACTTAAATTAACAGTGCTGTTTTCCTTAGTATGCCTTTTGCTAGCTGGTCTGTCAATCCATCATTGTCAAAAAAAGACAGGATAGCAGGAGAAGATTTGCATACAATTTGTTCTTAATAAAGTGCCTTTTGTCTCTGGAGAAATTATTCACTAGAATGAACCTTCAGCGTGCAAAATAAGCACGTCGCTCTCTTTGCCACTGCCTGCAGCTGCAGTGTTCTTCTCGCCTTCTGTTAACTTGTCATTCTCCGGAAGCAGAAGAAATAAAAAGGAAGGTCTTTTCTTCTAGCACCACCAGTTTACCCAGCACTGGGTGTAGAGGAACATGGAGGTGGATTAACGACCATTAGTACCCCAGCAGAGATATTATTCTAAGTGGAAGGAGTGTCACAATCACTGGACATTTATTTTTCAGTCCTTATCTCCTTCAGAATGAATTACAGCCAGTTTAAAAGAAGCACACGAGTAGAAACACTAGGGCAAAGTGGTTTAAGTGAATAAGGCTTTTAAAAAAGTGAGGTACTTTACTGTCTCATTAGATGTCCATCAGCTCTAGACATGCCGAGTTCTCTGCATTGCAGACTTTTGGCAGTGAGAACTCTCATATGAAATTGGCCAATGATTGGGTGGGCAAGGAAGTTAATTACGCTTTACTCCTAAAGAAGATCATCGTTTTAGCCAATTTGACTCGATACTTTGGTAGAACAGGGTGGAGGACCTTCCTTTTGTTCTGTTGCTGGTAGCCCAGTTTCTGCATGGGGAGATACGAGGTCATTGGGCCAGCAGTAGTATATGGGAGCACGTACAACCCGTACGGTGCAGATGTGTTGCTTCTGTGTGTGCCCACCAGCTGTCTGCCAGGTTTATGTTTAGTTAGCAGAAGGACTGAGATCTCAGACTGGCTTTCCTCGGGTTCCTTGGACGAAGGTGCAGTTGCCTGCCCATGGCAGAGGTCAGTCAGGACTCTGTACTTGTGGTGGGACTAGGTCTGGCTTGGAGCCATAAAAGGAAGCCTAATCTAGGATGTAGGGTATTTTGTGGTTTATTTTCCACAAAATGATGTGGGCAATAAATGTGTTATTGGTTCATAAAAAAGGCAGAACACTATTCAGTTTGTAAAAAGCGGAGTAAATAGAAGCTAAGCGTTGGGATGAGATAAAGAATGTCGATCACAAAGCTATCACGAGGGAATTCTCAAAGGTAAGATATTGATAACGAAGAATAAGACCAATAATAATACTACTTTACATGCAATATAAAATATCCTTAGATATACAATGTCTATGCAAACCAGTCCTCTCAGTCACCAGTCCAGTACTGGGAGTGTGGCTGTATTCTGGGCAGCAGGTTATTGAGGGAGACAGTGCTGTATGGGACACAGAGCGGTATGCAGAGGGGTAGCAGTAATTCCTGCTCTGAAGAATGTCTTGAAGGACAGTAGAAAGTGGTTTTAGGGGAAAACATGCAGGTACTTTTGGAGGAAAAAAAAAGGAGGGGGGAAGGGATTGAACGCAGCAATATCCATCGAGCTGGACAGCAATGCAAAGAGATACAAGGGAGGCCAGGTGGAAGGGGGCACTGCTGCAAAGGTTTTTAAAGAGAGCTTTAATAAACTCTATTGAAGCCTGCAAAGAGTAGTGATAATTAATCTCTAGAAACCCCCCTGCCTCCTTTTATTCAGTTCCCCTTGGGGGTACTTTTACCTTTTAACCCCTGGATACCAAGTAGTGGGATTTCCTGACACAGCATTGTGTGGCATTAGCATGAGCAGTGGGGTGTATGAATCCTGCAGTAACACAGGGACTAATTACCTGGAAAGGTTTCAGGAGCAAACACCTATTAGAGTGTTTTTCACACAGAGCAAAGTTGTACAGAAACACGAATGGAGAGCACTGCAGCTGTATGTCTAAGAGGTTTTACTTGAGATTTAAATGTTTTAGACTCTTTCTGCTGCTGTGTCACAGTGTGATGTAGGGTATCAAAGCTGCTTCTTTCCATCGTTTTTCATTATCACGCAGGGTTATGAAGCTTAACATAGCTGATAGATGCGATTTGACACATCACAAGCAGATGCGTCAGCAGGAACATCTAAAAATGACACAATTTTCTCAAATGCTGCAGTTACAAAAATATCCTTCTTGTAAGATATTTTAAAACAAAACTATATGCATTTTGATGACAGTGCTGAGACCCCTTTCCAGGGAGCGTGGATATTTGGGGAGCTATCAGCTGGTTTGCAATGTTACCTTACAACGGGAAGAAGTAGTGGAGGGTTAAGCAGATACAGCCAACCAGAGAATTTTTTTCTGAAACATTTTATATAATTTTAGCAACAGGAAAGCAAAATCCTAGTGGTCATCAGGGATTCCTTGCCTGTGACCGTTCAGCAGACAGCTCTCTGAAATTCAGTGGCCTTGTAGATGGAGAAAGCTCCATAGAATAACTGGCAAGCTTTCTTTTCATTTTTTAAATCCATAATGCGTGTATATACATATTGTTAATAATTCATATTAATGGAGAGCTCTTGCCCAAGAGCACATTCCCCTATCACAGAAAATAAATTGTTTAATGATGTCTAGGATAAAAATCAGAGTCTGGCTTTAAATCCAGCTATTATAGAACAGTACTAGACATGCAGTGCACACTTCCATAAACAAATAAATACATTACAGTTTAATAACAGTGGAAATAAAAAATGTAAGGTAATTTAAATAATGTGCGAAATAAATACATGTTTTATCCTAAAGCCATAATGCCAAGTACTCAGATTATCAGGAGTTCTTGGTAGCCTTCAAGGCTGGCCGCAGTGCAAGGAAGTGGTAAGGTTAAACTTTAATGTTATCATCCTGGCCTAAATTTATAGGGAGGCAAAATTCAGTTTTGCAGTGGTACTTGTCTGAGTCCGGGTATTAGATGGAAGAGTTTGGGATTGCTCAGTTAGGTGCTGGGTCATTCAGTAGGTTTAGGTGACAGGATGGGATGGAGAGTGGCTTTTGAGATTTGAGAGCAGAGGGAAGGATCCACAGACTGTCAGCCCCATTGTGGAAGACCCAGGTAAAGAGATGGCAGTGGTGCGTTGCAGAGGTGGGCAAAAAGATGAGGAATAGAAAAGGGACCTTCAGTAGTCTTGCAGAGAACTGGTGCAAATTGTCTGTACCCTCTGAGTGTTAGCTATTTAGGCAAGTAATTGACATATGTTTTTAAATAAAATATAAGATGGAATTTCTTTCCTGCTCAGAAATGGGTAATAATGGAAGACTCAATAGTGACTGAAATTTTGTTCTTCGAACCCCAGCAACTGAAATCTTCCTCACAACAGTGAGAGCTCACTCAGCTGGGTAGTGCCGTGTCCTACTGGTGTTCTCCCAGTGAGCACTTGTCTGCAGCAGATTGCTGCTGATCATCAGAAATGAACATATCAAGGTACCCGGTGAGCTGAGATGCTTGTGGTTTACATATGTTCCATTTTTCTTATAGTTTCATGTACCTACAATACACACAGACCATTTCAGTTTAGCGTTGTGTCAGACTATTTTTCATCATGATATTTGTGTTCACTCTGTGATAATTCCGCTTCAAATAATTTTTGCCTGTTCTGTTAAATGATTACTCCTTTTTCTTTCACAGAATTATCATATGCATCCTACCCCTAGAACTGAATTAATGATTCCAGTAAGTGATTTGCGACTCTTATTATATGGTAACAACTACACGATACTAGGGTAGGGGCCTTTTGCTTTTCAATATTCTGTTAAAGTAGTATTAAGCAGGTACTGGTTTGACTTGAAGTCATCAATTTGCATATGCTCACCTACAACGTGTGTAGCTGGTTGAGCTGCTCTGAATATATATATTTGTAGCTTGAACTGGTCAGTGTCGATAAGTTTTTCGTTCTATTGAAGATTTACCTCAGAAATCTCAAGCCAAGGTCTGGATTTTGAATTTGGGATATTCACGGCAAGCTTTTGAACTGGGCCAATGTTTGACAGCTTTGTGGGTCTGGTGGAACTTTCTGAAGCCATTAAATGGTTTTGGATGCTCTTTTTGAGTCTGTATAAGAACTGTTTTGAATTTTCTCTTTCCACAAATCAAAAATCACACTGATCATCAGCCTCATGGACTCAGCCACTTCCTTGGAGTTTTAGCATACCAAGCATACTGTATTTGTGTACTAACAACCATAAATGCGATCTCATCCAGTTATTTTCCTGGAAAATCTCACTATACCAAGTTTTGCTTAGAGTAGCTGAATTTGGTCATTTTAAAAACACTGGCTCTATTGGTTTTATTTTAAAGTCTATGCAATGATTTTCACATTCATTCTCCTTTTGCAAGGAGGGAAAATTTTGAGAGCTGGCTTTCTCTTGCTGTCATAAGGAACTAATTTTATGTTCAACAATATTTTTTTTTCTTTCAAGTCCTCCAGAAATTTTAATATGCTTGCTCTGTTATCCAATAAGAGAATGACTATTTATCCCAAGAGATATTTTTTCCAGGCAAAAAAAGGAACCTTTGCTTCTTTGAGGGTTTAAACACAATTCTTGTTTCCTCTCAGCTCTGTGTCTTGTGATGCTCCTTGTCAGATCAGTGTGTTTTAAAGCTGTTGCTACCTGAGCTGTCAAAAAGGAAGATTAAAAACACACCTTTCTTTCTGGGGCTTCACTTTGCATTCCAAAATGCAGAGGAAGAGAAAGAAAACCTTTCCTGCTTACCGTTGGCATACAACTGAGGCTTGCTGTATGTGGCATTCTGGTTACATTTTGGGGTTAGGAAGGAATTTCCATTACTGTCAGACAGTCCTGGATATTCACACTAGAACGTATGCAGGATCCTGAAATGGTTATTATATTGTAAGGAGCAGAATGTACTTGAAGATAGAACTGAGGGGTCATAGATTTGATTTTTATTTCAGTCACAAACACGATGTGTGACTTAGGACAGAAGTAATTTCTCTGTGCTTCCTTTAGGAGACTGGGACAATTGCAGTTAGCTTCTAATGTAGTGGGTACACTTATCTTCTAGTTGATCAGTAGATGAAATACATTTTATTAACTTCTAAGTTTCGTGAAGTTTTCAGCTAGGAAAAGAGAAAGGTACAATATTTTTAATACTAACAAATTGACTCTGTATTGATTTCCAAAATTATTTCAGAAAAATTTATGATATAAATCTTTAGTGTATTTTTTACACAAATTGAAATAATTTCTGAAAGGAATACAGAGAATAACCCTTGTAATTGAAGCAACAGGGAGGCATTTTGCAGCAGCTCCGTTTCGTCCCAGATTCTGATGAGACCATAAATGCTGTCCAAGGTCCATAAACATTGCGGGGGTTTGGAGCGACAATGTTCACCAGTGCCACTAACCCAACTTTAAATCAATTTTTCAGAACCTGGGTGCTAGTGTCTGCTCAGTCTGAGTAATACAATGCATAGAAGGAAAGCGATCCACATGAGAAAGCGCTTCTCATTTCGTGGGACCGGAAGAATGATCCAGGACCATATATTCCTCTAGTATTTCAGTTAGTGTTTAAATGATTCAGCCATTATTTTGGCTATGCACTTATTATAGAAAGTGCTTGATTTTGATCTAATATGTATACTGAAGGCATTTAAGACTATTTTTTACAGTTTCTTAAAGTAAGAGCCTGTTCCACTGTCACTAACTGTAAATAACTCTCTTTTCTGTATATGGATATCTCACCATATCTTACAGTCAGGTCAGTTTTTTCTAAATGGAGCAAGAAAAACTGATGTGGCAAAACAATGTGGAAAAAACAGTAAAATCAAACAACAACAGATCTCAACAGATCCCAACACATATATCATAGGTATGTATATTTTCATGAGAAAACAAACATACAAAATCCAGTTCTTAAATTATGTCTGGACTTGCTTAGTAGAAATTGCAGAATATGATGAGTTGTCCATTCAACCCAAATTCTACTTAGCAAGACAATAAGAAAAAAACCAACCAAGAGAGGCTGCCTTAGAGTTAATAGAGTGGCAGGATTCATAAGCAGAGTGTTCTCTTTCACTGGGATATAATGAAATAAATGGGCTTGCAAATGTTTCTGGATGCTGAAACCAGCTGGCCCCGTGGCAAGGCTCTTGTACTGCCCCAGGAAAGGTGGGTGTGTGCGAACAGGGAAGGAATGGTCCTCAGATTGTTCAAAATGCAAAACTGTGCCTGGTAATTGCTTGGGAAAGTGCTCATTGGTGTAAGCTGGGTCTGTGCAAGGCAGTACAGTGCCACCTGTAATCAGCCACAATCCAGTGCTCTGTAACTGTCCAAGGCACACCTACATTTATCAGTGAGATGCAGCCAAAATGCCAAAGACTTTATAATGTGCAGAAATAGTTATTCAATTACGTGATTTACTTTTTACCAAAAAAAAAAAAACCCCAAACCCCCCAAAAAACCCAAACCACCAAAAAAACCCACAAAAACCCCACACAACCAAAAAACGCAGGAAAGAAAAAAAAAAAAAAACCCAAAAAAAAAAAAAACCAA
>WAAD01016671.1:100344-126792 GCA_013389945.1 Fregata magnificens
TTTTCATTCTTTGTGTAGTTACCAATAACTTAATCCAGTCTTCCCTGGGTGCACTGTTGGGGTAGATCACGTGTTTATGTTTTTCTTATAATAGCTTAAATTCCTTTTTGACAACTGACATTTTCTAATCTCTATAGATTTCATCGAGTTGATTTGTTTTTAACAAACCAGAATTATGCTATATATTTATTCACTACATCAAGTGAAACCTTTTCACTTGTAGATGTTAAGGGAATTATTACTTTTATTGATTATTTTACACTTACGTTGTATTCTATCAAATAGAATGGGTCAAAGGTTTTCAAAACTCTTTCATTCCTCCAAGTAATTTAAGATACAGTTCAGTTACAGTGGCAGATCCGTTCTGGACTTCAGTTCAACATCTCGAGTTTCAAGTTGTTCTCATGGTCCCATTAGATTATCTTATTGATTTGCCAGGCATTGATTTACTGACTGCTCTGCCAGCAGCCATAAGAACGTAGAGTTTGTTTGTAGCCTTAAAATGTATTCCAAAGTACTGTTCACAGACTACGTTTGTGGAGTAGGCTCCGTGGTTTTCAGTCAGATTTCCCTTTAAAAATATTTCTACGTAGAAATAGAAGAAAAGTTATTTAATGTTAGGCGCATTTCCCATTGATAAACAGCTTGGGCAAAGAAATTGGAATTAACCGATTCATCTTAGCCCAGTAATGTATTCTCCTATGTTATTTTAGTTTGCACATACATCAGTTTTCTAGAAGAGGTAATTGTATTCAGCCTTTTCATTTTAGTGCAAAACTAATACATTTAGTCTTTTGCCTGAACTTGCAAATATTGCTCTGCAACACAAATATCTAAGACAGAAATTGCTGAGCGGGCAGTATGCAATGAGATTCTCTATAGACCTCTGCAGCAATGGGCCCCACTGTTCCTTATCAAGAAAACGTGCAGGTTACTAGAAAATCCATTAACTCTGTCTCCCCTGTTTCCTAGAGCACTTTCCCCTTTGTTCGTCTCCCAGCGAAGTGACAGAATATCTCTATAAATGTGAGAGCACCTCTCCAGTCTTTTATTCTTCCCAATAATCCTTTCCATAACAGCACAGCTTTTGATCAGCTCCACGTGGCTGCAGACGCTTCACTACTTTGTGAAAAGAGACAATCCCAGTCTGCATCAGGGGGAGACACTGGTGATACAAGGTAATAACAAATGAATTTACCTTGGCATGAGCTGGCAAGTGTAGGGAGGAAATAATGCAGCAGATGGTGGGTTTATTCCCGAAACCAAAACTGAAATGCAAGGACTTCCACAAGGCCCTTGCTGAGCAACAAAAGTAGCGAATTTGCATTCTCAGCTCATCAGTACCCCGTCAATATCTCTAGTCTTCTCTGAGAACCCCCGATATGGACAAAATATAGTTAATCAGTTTATAAACATTGTATTAGATAAGTCTTTGCTTCGGACAAGGAGGTGTACACAAACAGGCTCACAGACCCTCGCAGAAACACATTTCCCATTTATTTATTTTGTAGCGTTTAATGAGCTGACAATGCTTTGTGAAGATTCAGAGAAAGGTATTAAAATAAAATATCCCCTCCTTGCATATTGGTCTGCCTTATGGAAAGAAACTTGGAAACCTTCAGCATGTTATTTTGATGAGTCAGTTATGCACTAAATATATTCGCTCTGGCCAGAGCAGACTTAAGAAAAATTGTCCAAGTTGAAAGAGGTTGTGAGATGGACAGGTGAAGAGTTTCTGTTTAGCCACAGTCTGAAGCAAAACAGGCATTAGGGAGGCCACTCAGGCAGGATGCTGGAAAAGAGGAAAAATAATTTCGGCAGTTTTGCTATAGAGAAGCTGGTGGGTTTGGTGGATTCTTGGATCACTTCCATATCTGACTGTCAGAGCAGAAAAATGAGGCTTGGTTGTGTTCACAGAGTATTGGGTTTTTTCTTTAAAGTCAAGAAAGGTATGACAAAGTATCCAGGATGTTTACGAAAAAGAAAGCTCTCCTCTATAAAGAAACACACATTTCAGAGCTGCAAAGTGAACCGATATTAAAAGTTCCCAATGGCTGAAATCAAGCCAAATGCCAAAAGTAAATGTAACTACTCTACAGAAAGAGAGGGGGAATATCAGAATCGCTGAGCTTTGAAGATACAATGGCCAACACAGAAAGATAAAACCTTTCTATCAGTAATAGCCAGAATATGAACTATCGATCCCATGTGTTAAGCATTTTGCTACTGCAATGCTGAGACTTTTGTCACTTTGTTTCAGAAATACCGATTATCTGGCATACAGAATAGCAGTATTTACTATATGTCTTCATGCACTATCATGTCTTACATGCTGTGTTTAGAGTACTAACCTTCCTGCTGTGTTATTTTCATGTCAACTTTAATTACTCTGCTTTTAAATGCTTACTACAGCAAAATGATTTTTCAGTGGATTAGTGTTTAGGAGTATTCGAGTTCATAGTACATTCTCTGACTGATGCATAACGTGCATTTGATTCAAAAATTAAAAATGGCAGATTTAGGGGTTTATGTCTAGAAATATGTTTATATGATTTAATCACTAAAGACAGCTATGTTTTTATAAATATAACTTTATATATGGCAAAGTGCATACTAATGCAAAGAGAACATCTTGTTCCTAATATTAACTGTAAAATTTGATAACATTAAATTTGTAAGTTTAATTAAAGGAACAACCTTTAATTAATTAAAGGAACAATCTCTTATAAACAAACTGGTGAAGAACCACTGACCAACACCTGCTGTAAGAGAATACACGTGTGATAAGCAATGCTTACACCTAAGATGAGCCCATAAATAAGAATAGCTCTTCATTGAAGCTTTTGTTTGAGAAATCCCCAAGACTAATTGCAATATACACGGTGAGTTTTCTTTGGTATAGATTTTCACAGTTTACCTGGGGACCAGACAATGGAGCTTTTGAAATCTTAAGTATGTCTCTTAGCAACCTGCCAAAAGGAAACTCTGCTGTGATTACTTATAATTCAAACATCGTCTGCCAACAGTTTTGGCCAAATTCCTCCATTAAGAATAGGAGCAACCGTACCATGCAGTATGCAGTTCCCCACTATCTTAGCAAGCTATTAGCTCCGTCTTCCTACTGTATCTTGCACCTGGAAGTGGGCTTTTAAAAATAACCCCCAGTTCCAATACCACTCTGCAATACAAGTTTCTTTCATCCTTTCAGGTTCCTGCCTCAGGGCAGATGGAGAACCAAGTACCATGCAGGAGGATAAACCTGGGAGCACAGCCAACAGCAGCAGCAGGGGTTGGAGCCAGACAGGGTAGTTCCTACCACAAAAATTCTTCCTTCCTGCTATAACAACCTAAAAAGCCCCCTGGAAAGCCTTGGAGGTTAGGGCTTTCCTGAATAACACACATCTGTGGGTTACTTATCTCCTTGTTTCATGTTACTGCTGTAAGTGCAAGGTAGTCATTTGTGTTTGTTCCTTTTTAAAAAACAAAACAGAGTTATTAGGGTTCTCAACATGGAACACAGTAATTCTTCTTTAATTTTCTTTAAAGGAAAAAAAAAAAAGCTAAAAGTTTTGTAATGGGCTGCCACATAGTTGAAATGGAAAGTATTCCCAGTGTCAGGGGAATCTGCTGCTGGATGAATCTTTATGGCCAGGTTCTCATATTTGTACCGTGAGCTGAAACAACACCACCTATGTTTTAAGTGTTCCCAAAAAAAAATTTTCACTGTGCTTGGAGTCTTATAAATGAGTATTTATTTGTCTTCTGCAGTCATCCCTGGTTTGTGTTCCACCACCAGTAAGGAGCTTAATTTGAAGATAATTCAATACAACACTGTATCTTAGAGCTCTAGCGACAGGCGTGAAATTGTTTTATCTTTTTTGTTCTTGGTGCGCTGTGCTGATTGGGCTGGTGCGTAGACCATCTGCTGCTGAGGTAACTCTTGGGATACTTGTCAAATTGATTGCACTCAGAAACAACTGAGACAGAGGAAAAATAGAGTTTCTAATTACATTTTACCCGGGATCTTGTTTAACTCTAGGAAGTGGTAATTCAGAAATAAATGGCTTTGGTGGACATCTTAGAATCTTTAATTAACAAATTACTCTATTAACACACACATTGTTTTCCAGGTGAGTGAGATCATTTGCCCCTGGGGCTTTTTTTCCATATGCCTTCTATTCCTCCAGCTAAATATGGAGCAAATTGAAGTATTCATTTTGATTACATAAAGCACATGGGTATACAATTATATGAAAAGAAAGATGACATTTGTTTCCTGCCTTCCCTAAGGCCCCTACAGGCTTGCCCTTCCCTGAAAAAATAAGGCATAAAGTCATGAGAGTGTACGCTTTTTTTCTCTATGCGTGACATTTTTGGAAGGGTGTTTTTAAAGCGAGAACCTTTACTAGAAACAATGGGATAATGATTATTTACAAGATACCACTAAAATAACGAGTTTTTCTCCCAAAAGTTTTATATTCTTGCATACGTCTGTTGCGTGACCATTTTGGAGCTTTTAGGAATGAATTTATTTAATGTTATCAAATTTAAATAATAAATGTTTATTAAAACTTAATAAACATGTATTAAATATTTATGTAACATAATTAGTTTAATGTTTAATTTTATTAAATGTTTCTTAATCATGTATGCTTTATTAAACAATTAATCTGCGTTTGAATCCCTTCTTTATATATTACTTTACAGGGGCACTTTCTGTACTAACTGTGAACCAATTCTTCAGCATATATTTTACTGTAAGAGCTCCTGTTTCATTGCAGTCTCAATATTTGTTGAAGCAGTAAATGAAACATTGGGAATGAAAGTTAGCTTGCATAGGTAAAATGACATCATTTTCTATAAACTGTAGAAAATCACCAGGGATTTTTTGAAGTATATTTTTATGGTGCAACACGCAGAGGAATTTATTTGCAAAAAGTTCAGAAAATTAATTTTAAATAAGGTCAAGAGTGTGTAAAATAGTTTTGAAGGAGAGTTTCCAAGTCTTGGTTGCTTTTGCCTTGTCCTTCATGAGATTTGCATCACCACAATCCCTATTGTGGTGATGCTCTTCTTACTCCATATCCTCTGCCTTGGGGAATTTTTTCCTTCTTACATGTCTTCAGCTAGCTGTTTAAGACAACTAGTCATGAATTTATCTAGACCTGACCTCTCCCTGACTGCATGTTTCAGATGTATTTTCTGGTACTTCCTTCCAGATACCTTGAAGAAATTCAGCTTGGGGAACTTGAGCGTGGCCCATTCTCTGGTTCCTTATCTCCTCTGCCGTCCACAGATGAGGAAGATAGGTTTTATCTGGATTCATGATAATGACAGGTGGTTCCTACTGTAGATTGTTTATTGCTGGTGAATAAAAATTACTATGTAAATCACTGTTTAGATGAAGACACTGAAAACTTTGCACTAGTTCAAATGTAGGATTTTCGGTAGTCTCTTTCCTATTAATACTTATTGGAAAGCATACAGTTTATTTTTCCAGTCTCAGGAAGAAATGTGTCATCATTGGAGAATACTAAGGTAGAAGGCATTGTGACCAAGTAAACATCATGAAACCACAAAGATTATATTCTACAAAATCATTACTGGAATTATTTTTCAGAGTCTAAACTTTCCATCATGTTCCAGGTAAAAGTATACTCTGTGCTTTTTCACTGTTCTAAGTAATAGAAGAGCATGTGTTTCTATGCCTATGTATGTTCACGAGCTTTTATGTTTATTGAATGTCTGCATAAAATCTGTTTCTAACATTAACAGCGTGTGTTACACATATTTCACATTGAGTTACTTTATATTGCAACATCTACCTCCCTGGTATTTTGCTCTGTGATGGCTATGATGGGTGCTATCTTCCATATTATTAAATGATAACATGAGCATATGCTGGCATGTCACTGTAGCAAACAATGACTTGTAGCTCCCTTGAAAATTCACATGCGTTTTATTGCTGCTTGAGAAAATAACACACATCACCACTGCAGTTCTAGTCATTTTACTGATTGCTAAAGGATTTCCCCTCTATTACCTCTGCATTTTCTGTGTTGCCAGGTGTGAAATGAACAGAATCGTAAAGTCAGGCTGTTTTGGAGAACAAAAACAGCAGCACAGTCTGTGCTGATGAAATAAGCAGCATACTGAAAGTGGAAGAATGCTAGTAGCTATTGGCAGTCCAACATGTGATATATAGTACAGTGTAAAAGACATATTTACAAATTATTGTAATTAAAAGCAGTTGTAATATATATTACTGACTCAGGAAAATATTTCACCTTATCCTTAAATTTAAGTATGTGCTAAAGTCTTTCTGAGAGCAATAGGACTGCTACACTTGCTTAGAAGTAAATAACATTGATATTTAAGTATTCCTTAAATACGGCTGGACTGCCAGGAACTGACACGTTTGCTAGTTGCAGTAAGAGTTTCGGCAGTTACAAGATCATGTGCTTGGTTCAATCCCTGGTAAAACCAGTAAGCTCTTTTTTAATATTTTTTTTAAAAATTTTTATTAATTAATTAATTTTAATATTCCCACTGAGTTGAATAGCAGTTGACTCAGATTAGATGTGGTTGTGGAAATGGGTTTTAAAACTGGGCCAGATCAAAGCTGTTTTGGAGACAGAATGGGTGTATCTGAGGTTAAGAGGGTAAAAATTACCTAATTACAGAGTGAAGAAGAAAGATAACTTCATGGGGAGCCAGGGGAATGACTTGGATATGTGAAGATGGTTTACATATTTAAAGATTTGCAGGATCAGCACAGGAAAACACCTGGGACAATTCTTGAGAAGGACAATGAAGCTACAGAGGTCTCGGTAAATGATAGAAACATTTCCCCTGATTGAACGACTAATGCCATTCAATATCAGCAGAGCAGAAAGGATAGCCCAAAGAAGACCAGGAGAGGCACTAATGCACCTGAATGGCCCTAACTAGTCTCACCTGGGACCCCCATACACCCCTGCCAGGGAGTCTGTTTAAGTTCAGCCTGGGAAGCTCCTGTTGTGTCCTGGCGGTAACATCATGAGACGGATTCCTCTTCCTTGAGATGCAAGTTTTGCAAACAGCTTAGGTGAGAAGGTGGTGAGTAATGTGCTCTGGCTGCCTCTGTGTGTTCTTGCCACCTAATCTGTGAATAGGATAACACTTGTTCCAGACAAGATGCAAACATTTTAAATACATTACAGACATCTAGAGTAAAATAAGATATTTTATTAAGGTTTCTTCTTGAAATATAAAGTGTTAACAAAATTATACACTTCCTCTGTTAAAAAAAAAAAAGTTGCTGTGAAAAATGCCTTGTGAAAACCTTAGCTAAAGACAAATTAGTCTGAAATGCTTAACAAAAAAAAGCGTAAGAGTTGAAGCTCTCTGAAAGATTTAGATACATAATCAGCAATTACCAATAGGGCACTGTAGGAAGCATCTTGATCTGTGTTTACACAAACAGCCCCCTTGGGCCCCTGCCAGAGCAGACAGATAGCGACTGGGTGAGCCTTTGCCATGACTCATTATGGCCATCCTCATGGTCTGGGTCATAGAATCAAAGCATCTGAAAGAGATTAGCTGGTCTAGAGTGTAATAATTAATTTTTTGTATACTGTTCTTTACACAAACATGAGAAGAATTTCCTGGACTCACAACCTCTTAAGTAAGTAGCAAGCTAGAGGCAGCATCTTTTTCTGTTTTAGTCTTTTTTCCTCCATCTCAGGAGAGGGGAATAACAAGCTGATGAGGAGCACCTAGGACACCTTCCTGAGCCTTGTCTAGACAGGACTGTTTGCTCTTTATGGGAGAGTCTGTTTCTCTGTGTGTGTGCGTGTGTGTATGGTGCCTAATTTAAAAGAAACATATTCTTGATGTACAAGCAATACAATGAAATAACATATAATTATAATCCATTATGATTTATAGCCTCTGAGGGAAAAAAAAAATGAATGCCAGTAGCTTATCAGTAAGTGAGGTCAAACAAGGAGGAAGCTGCAGGAAAAAAATTACCAGTAAACACCTATTGGCTTTTGAAGAGAGTCTCTAAATGTTTGTAATCTTCTGCCTTAGAAGGAAAGGAAACTGATGTTTTTCTGCTTATGAGGTCTGGAATAGCCAACTATTTAACATGTTGGCCCATTAAGAGGATGAGTAGAGCATAAACATCTATGCAGGCAAATGGAAGACAGGCTAAGGAATTTCTACTGAGGCTTCAGTTGAGTTTTTTCTATGCACTTTTGCATTTGAATTGGTTTTAACTTAACATCTTTAATTCTTCCACTGTAAACGTATTGGAGAACACACAAGGGTAATACGGTTGTGGATGCTTTATAGTCCTTCAGGTAGGTGCAAAACTGTGTTTTGGACCTTTTATCGCTTGTGGGTTTTTTGTTTCCTGATGTCATCATCAGTTGTGAATTAGCCTTAACAGGCTCTTCTGAGGTTGTGGTCTAGTTTAACAGTTTGATAGCCTGTATTGTTCTGATGGCTTTATGTTTGAGCATAGGCAGTCTTTTGGCAAGCATAAATGTAGATTCTTATCTTTCTTACCATCTCCATTTAGGTGCTTTGCTCTTGGCATGTAAGTACCAGCAGATGCAATCAAGTATAAAGTGGCATTTGGCACCTGTGTGACAGTGCCCTGACAGAGGAGGGACTTTCTATAGAAGAGATACTGCTCGCAAACTGCCCATCTAAACTCATTTTGCTTGGCACTGAGCAAAACTGGCACCATCCTGGGCGAGCGGGCACCATGCCATCGCAGCAGATGGGGCTGAGTGAAGGGAGGCATTCGGGGAAACCTTGTCCAATCACTGAGTGCACATGTTTGAGGGCAGGGTTTCCAGCCAGCAGCATCAAAATGGCTCCCTGTCCTCAGCTCCAAGCTCTTGTTTAAAAGGCTCTGTGATAGATTTTAAGATGTCAGTCCTAGTTTCAAAATGTGCTGTAGTTATATTGCTCTTGACAAAATTATTTCAGCCTGGATAATATAGTTACGCAGAAGGGTCTTAGAATTGCAACCAACAGACTAACAGAAGTATGATCTTAACATCTGTGTGATTCCATAACCAGTGTGCTCTGTTTAATGTTTTGGAGCATATTCTCTAGAATAGTTAGACATTACCTAGAAATCATGAGGAGGTATATGTCATTGTTTGGCATTAGTGGGTTGTTGGGGGTTTTTTTCTGCAAAATATTTTTCCAACATTGTACACAGGTGGACACTATTCAATAGCAAAAAAGGTTAGAAACTGTCTCAAACAGGTGTTACAAATCATAAGCAAAAATGCAAGGGGGTAGGTTGTTCTAACCATTTCAAAATACATGCAAATATATGCACCCAAACTTGTTGCATGGCCCTGGTGGAAAAGGCAGTGTTCAAAATTAAAGCAACATTGCAATCCACAATTACCTGTCTACTTTTTACACAATCACAATTATGTGTTTTTAAAGCAGAACAGAAGTAAAGCATTTTGTGAACCTGGTTGCCATGTCTGTGCCCCAGCAAGGCTCCTGAATGTCCTTTTTTATCATCTGATAAAAGCCCTGAACTCCCATGCTGAGTCATATGTTGTCTATTTAAAAATGATAAATACTCTTTAAAAAGCTGCTATTAATTCCAGCATCTGCACTGATGTGGGTATGGAAGCAATGAGACAGCCATTCAACAATAAGACCAGAGAGTGAAAGGTAACAATTCCTCCTGGCTTCTTTGGGTAAATATTGCTTTACAAAAAGCACGATCCACTTACAGGTATCACAAATTCTGGATGCAGCCATTTTGGTTACTTAAACTGCTATAAGCATAAGCTTAACATTAAACTGAGGCTGGATTGAGGGAAAAATCAAACTAAAATCAAAAGAAAATGAACTTTCTACCAAATTAAGGTGTGGACTAACTCATGGTATCCCTTGATCTGTCTACAGTTGTCTCACAGGGCAGTTGTTATTCTCACTGAAACAACAATTTAATGACATTGATAGCGCTGTGGTGGTATTATTTGCTTTTGTGGTGTTCTGTCACTTCAAGAAACGTCATTTTTCATACCCTCACTCAAGTACTGTAATAAGTAGGATAACAGTAGTTTGTTTTTTGGGATTTTTTTAAGTTTTATTCATACAAAGTTTTCCTGAAAGCTAGAAATAACATACTTGGGGTCTGATTGGTATGATTTTTTTCGATCTGGTTTGTTTGGTTTTTTGTTTTGTTTCTTTCAATCAGCTCACAAATGAGAATGTCATTTGGGATAATGCTAAGAGCTTAAATATGAATTTTTCCTCTCTCAGCAGATATCTATAAACTTACGTAACATGGAAGTAACTGCCCTGAATGTAATAAAACCAGTTACTAAAATCAGTAAAATGACGTATAAATATACGGGCTTAAGAGGAGGCTTTGCAGTTAGTTATAACGTAGTTTTGACTCGTGCCTGGTATCAGTCTCTGTGATAACTCTGGGGAGCGATTTGCGGTGCCCTGTTGCAGGCAGTGCCCCCAGGAAGCCTGGCAGTGGCGTGGGCTCTTCCCACTGGTCCCCAGCGCTGTCCCAGCAGCTTTGGCTCCCTCTGCCACCTTCACGTGCTAGAAAAGCACCACTCTGCCTGCTGTGCAGGCCTCATACTACAGGTAGCTTTCAGGAAAAAATATCAAACGCAAACAGTAACTATATTTGAGGACCACTGGGGCCCTGAGGAGATCTAGGGTCTTGTTCGGTTGGTGCCACTTGGCTTAATTTAGCAGTTTCATTTCACGGTATAGACAAGCCTCTGAGGCTGATTACGTTACAAGGTACATGGGACTCAGAATGAGGTTTTCAGAAGTCACCATATGATCTGTTCAGGCTGAAGAGAGCAACATCCTAATACCCTGAGACACCTGACCTTTTTTTCTTCTCTTCAGGGTGAAAGGATTTCAAATATTATCCCAAACCTCCAGCTACCTGTCAGAAAATACTTCTTTCCCTGGGAAACACAGAACAAAACCAAACTTTAACAAAGCTGCTGAATTTACTTTCGACTTTGGGATTCACTACAATACCTCTTGCACAAGTCTTGTGTCTTGACTTGCATAGTACACAACCATCAATAACAACAACAAGGAATTAACTGGGGGCCTGTTCTTCTCCAATGTTGGAAAGAAAAGAGAAAGCTGAGACTGGTTAGGGCAAAGAATACAATCACATCTAAAAAAAAAGTACCGTACTTCCTTTTTAATAATATTTTGATATAATTGCATTGCAGTGTAGCAGTATTTCTTGTAGCTGGAGAGCATCAACACATTACACAAGTCTTGTAGACTGGATGGATAATTAATGCCCATTCATAGAAATACATTGATAATATGTTTAACTTGCACAGTGAGACCTAGCATATTATTTTAGGAGGGGTTTCTTTTGGCCTTCAGAGTGGTGCTGCATATTAAGGTTTTTTTTCCCTCAGCTATTCCATTACCAGAATGAAATGCCACCAGTATTAATAGTATGGTAGAGTAAATGTCACAAGCTGAAGGAAGCACAGGAATGTGTATTTGCCACATGTAGAAGCAGTACTTTATTACAGCGCAATGTGGAATTTATGAGCATTGCTATAATATTCTAGATAAGCCTCTCTGGTAATATCTGACATATATCAGTGCTAAAAGTCAGGCTACTGCAAAATCAGCTCCCTTTTGCTCTCTGTACTTTTCCAAGATGCTATGGAGCTATGTAGTCCCAGTAATGTACTGTCAACTAGAGCAGGTAAAACTAGCCCCTGAATATTATTTATTGGCCTGTGAACGCAGATTGCATACACACTTTATTACCTGCTAATTTACCACCTGCTGGCTGAAGGATGGCAAAAGTCTACTATTTGTTTTATAGGAATTCATTATGCCATTAACCTTTCACTCCTATAGGCCATGAGGAAGAATTTCTTCAGTTAAATCACTCCTGTAATAATGCTCTACAAATGAAAACAATGATTTATTGCACCCCACAAAGTCTAATAAACATAAATTATATCCTAATGCTCTGCATGTTGCAAATGATTGTATGTACAACTAGTTGCTCTTTCCAAAGACTGCTCTAGTCTCTTCTGAAACATGTTAAGTAGGAATCATGCCCATTTTGGTATTTGAGGTAACGTTTCCACATTTTGCATTGTAAAAACAGAGAAGTTATTAAAGATTTTGTCTTTTATGTATTCTAGTTATTTTTTAAGGAGGAAGAAGAAAAAGGAGAGAGAAAACTGCAGCTGCCTTACCCTAACAACTGAAATGGCAGTTAATATTTTATTGATTTATTTTTGTTGTAAGAAGTCCTTGAAGGAAAGCTGGTGTAATTTCAAAAGTAATGAGTGGTTGTTTCCTTTTAAAGCCCATTTGTTTTCAACAGATATTCCAGTGGCCACACTAAAATTGTGGTGGTTGTTTGATGTAGGATATGAGCTTGGTCCGTGCAACCCGCTGTGCTTCAGTGGAGGGAGCTGATGCATTCGTGGGCTATAACTGGAGCAAACAAGCAGACTCATAAGGATATTCCAGCTGACCCTGGTCCAGGAGTATTATAAGAAATATGGAGGTTTTGAACAGAAGTAGCTGTGCTTGATTTAGGTTTATTGAAACGCTTTGGTGCTGAGATTCTTAGCTGGTGTAAAATATCACTGCTGTACGCCATGCCTGTGTTAGGAAAGGAAATGTTCTTTAGGGTTCCCTGAGACAGGGAAACGCCCGGGCAGTGGAGAGGCCCACCAGGAGCTGGCAGCTCTCGCAAGAGATGCTGACAAGGCCTGGGCATTGCCAGAGAAACCGCGGCCGCACCCACACCTATACAAAGCAGCCTAGGGAGCACTAGCAACCAGAGCGACAAACAGAGTGTGGCACGTCAGCTCATGCAGGAAGGGTGTCGAAAGGTCAGTTCCATTGGTGGTCCTCACTCTCCCAGAAGAATCTTAGTTATGGTATCCACCCAGTAGAAAGCTGTGTCCTCTGCACTCACCAGAACGGATGTGGCAACCCAGGCAGAGCTCCCACGAAAACTTGCAGCCACCCAGGTCTCAGGCTGCAGGGCATGCCAGAGCCTTTCACGAGTAGCAGATGGCAGTAGTGGGAACAGCTGTGTAAGGTGTGACAAAGTGGACGATCTGCTCAGCTTGGTGGCGGAGCTACAAGAGGGAGTAGAAAAGTTAAGGATCATCAGGGAGTCTGAGAAAGAGATCAACTGGTGGAACCATGCTCTGCCCTCCCTGAGACAGAAACAGGAACAGCCACCAGAAAAAAAAACAAGATCAAGGGGTTCCTGTATCCTCCCCCCCACCAGGCAGAAGGCGGTAGCTTAAAGGAAAGGAGTGAACAGAGGCAAGTCCACATTCAAGGCAGCAGACAAACCTGCTCCTTGCCTACCTCGCCTTCCCAGATGCCTCTCTACAACAGGTATGAGTCTTTGGATGTGGAAGGTCAATCAACAGATGATGTGGATCATGGTCCATCTACACTAGAGGTGTTGCCAAGGTAGGAAAGGCCTACCCCCTGTATCACAACCACCTCCACAAGGAAGAAAAGATGGGTTGTATTTGTAGGTGACTCCCTTCTGAGGGGAACAGAGGGTCCAATATGCTGGTCAGACCCTCTTAAGGAGGTCTGCTGCCTCCCTGGGGCCCGGGTTAAGGGCATCACTAGGAAACTTCCTAGCTTGGTACAGCCCTCAGACTATTACCTGTTACTGCTCTTCCATGTGGGTGGCGATGAAGCTGCAACACATAGTCCAAGGGCAACCAAAAGAGACTTCAAGACCTTGGGACGGTTGGTAAGGGAATCTGGAGCACAGGTAACTTTTTCCTCTCTCCTTCCAGTTGCAGGCAGCGATATTGGAAGAAAGAGACCGACGCAGTCTATTAATACATGGCTCCGTGGCTCGTGTCACTACCACAATTTCAGGTTTTTTGATAATGGGATGGCCTACACGGCAGCAGGCTTGCTGGCATCAGATGGGATTTAACTTTCTCAAAGGGGGAAGAGGGTCTTTGCTCGCGAGTTAGCAGGGCTGATTGACAGAGCTTTAAACTAGGCTTGAAGGGGGAGGGGGATAATATCAGGCTCACCGGTGACAAGCTGTGGGACAGCACGCCAAGGTTAGTGGGATGGGGTGCTAGTAAGGGCCCTCAGCCTGTTGCTCTGAGACTTGCTGGAGCAAGCCACTGGAGCATGCTTGAAGTCTTACAGAGATGAGGCAGGGGCTCCTGAGGTGATGGGAGCCAACAGGGAAACACCGGTGAAATACCTCAAAGGAACTAAAGGGTGTTCCTCTAAGAAGGTGACACGTCCGACAGCGCAATTGAATTGCCTCTACACCAATGCACACAGCATGGGCAACAAACAGGAGGCGTTGGAAGCCACCATGCCGCTAGAAAGGCATGACCTAGGTGCCATTACTGAAACTTGGTGGGACGAATCCCGTGACTGCAGTGCGGCTATGGATGGCTACAGGCTGTTCGGAAGGGACAGGTGAGGAAGGAGGGGCAGAGGGGTTGCTCTCTACATTAAGAAATGGATAGAGTGTGAAGAGCTGTCTCTGAAGAATAGCCACGAGCAGGTTGAAAGCTTATGGGTAAGAATTAGAGACGGAGGCAACAAAGGGAACCTTGCGGTTGGTGTCTACTACAGGCTGCCTATTCAAAGGGAGCCTGCTGACGAAGCCTTCTTAGTCCAGCTATAGGAGGCATCGCGCTTGCAGGTACTCATCCTGTTGGGGGACTTCAACCACCCCGACATCTGCTGGAAAAGTAGCGCAGCGAGCTGTAGGCAATCCAGGAGACTCCTAGAGTGCATTGAGGATAACTTCTTAAGCCAGGTAATATGCAGCCCTACCAGAGGGGACACGATGCTGGACCTGTTGGTCACCAATGCAACTGAGCTGATCGGTGATGTCATGATTGGAGGCTGATCCAGAAAGATTGGGCTGCAGTGATCACGCACTGGTGGAGCTCACAGTCCTGAGGGATGTGGGTCAGGCAAAGCATAAAGTCAGGACCCTGAATTTTAGGAAAGCAAAACTTCCAGTTGTTCAAGGAGTTAGTCAATGAGACTGAGGAACCTGAACATACATAAGTCTATGGGACCTGATGAGATGCATCCCAGAGTCCTGAGGGAATTGGCTGACGTAGTTGCCTAGCCACTCTCCGTAATATTTGAAAAGTCGAGGCAGTCAGGTGAAGTCCCTGGGGACTGGAAGAAGGGAAACATTGCACCCATTTTCAAAGAGGGTAGGAAGGAGGACCCTGGGAACTACCGACCTGTCAGCCTCACCTCTGTGCCTGGGAAGATCATGGAACAGATCCTCCTAGAAGCTACACTAAGGCACATGGAGGACAGGGAGGTGATTCGAGACAGCCAGCATGGCTTCACCAAGGGCAAGTCCTGCCTGACCAACCTAGTGGCCTTGTATGATGGAGCGACTACATCAGTAGACAAGGGAAGAGCTACGGATGTCATCTATCTGGACTTCTGTAAGGCCTTTGACACAGTCCCCCACAACATCCTTCTCTCTAAAGTGAGGAGATAGTGATTTGATGAGTGGACTGTTTGGTGGATGAGGAGTTGGTTGGATGGTTGCATCCAGAGAGTAGTGGTCAACAGCTCAATGTCCAAATGGAGGTCAGTGACAAGTGGTGTCCCTCAGGGGTCTGTATTGGGACCAGTGCTGTTTAATATTTTCATGAATGACCTAGACAGCGAGGTCGTGTGCACCCTCAGCAAGTTTGCAGATGACACCAAGCTGAGTGGTGCAGTTGACATGCCAGAAGGACAGGACATCATCCAAAGAGACCTGGACAAGCTGGAGAGGTGGGCCTGTGTGAACTTCATGAGGTTCAACAAGGCCAAGTGCAAGGTCCTGCACCTGGGTGGGGGCAGCCCCCAGTATCAATACAGGCAGGGGGATGAAGGGATTGAGAGCAGCCCTGTAGAGAAGGACTTGGGGGTACTGGTGGATGAAAAATTGGATGTGAGCTGACAATGTGTGCTTGCAGCCTGTTGTGGAGGTGCACAAAGTCAAAGTAGGCAGATGATATAACCCAAACAAAAATTTATTCCAACCAAAAGTGCTTCGATACTCCAACAAACGTTAATTAATCACAGGTTTAGGATGTCAGGCGGGAACTATTACTACCCAGCCGACCTAAGAATTCTTGAGGGTTTGATCCAAAATGCGCAGTTGCTCACCTAAGAAGATGAAGGCTCTCAACCTCGAGGATTTACCTTAGGTGGCGTCCTGACCCAAGGGGAGAGTCCCAGACTGCAGACCTGCTGCTCCGAGGAGGACCGGCTCCACAGGCCCCCCCGGCAGGGCTCCATTTATGCCCCAGTTGAATCTGATCTGTGGTCATAGATGGTCGTGTCTGTTGCCTATTGGCCAAGGGCTCCGTCTGTCGGCAACAAGGCAGCGAGGGCCCGAAAGTAAGGGCGCGAAAAGCAGCAGTGGTGGCTCTGCTTCAAGAGTTGGAAAGCCCTGGTCTCTATAAGGGTGGGTGCACCTGCCACACAGCCCAGAAAGCCAACCATATTCTGGGCCGCATCACAAGAAGCGTGGCCAGCAGGTCGAGGGAGGTGATTCTGCCCCTCTGCTCTGCTCTGCTGAGACCCCACCTGGAGTACTGTATCCAGCTCTGGAGCCCTCAGCACAGGAAACACATGGACCTGCTGGAGCGGGTCCAGCGGAGGGCCACAAAAATGATCAGAGGGATGGAACACCTCTCCTATGAAGACAGGCTGAGAGAGTTGGGGTTGTTCAGCCTGAAGAAGAGAAGGCTGCAGGGAGACCTTCTTGCAGCCTTTCAGTACTTAAAGGGGGCTTATAAGAAAGATGGGGACAAACTTTTTAGCAGGGCCTGTTGCGGTAGGACAAGGGGTAATGGTTTTAAACTAGAAGAGGGTAGATTCAGA
This sequence comes from Fregata magnificens, assembly GCA_013389945.1. Lineage (NCBI taxonomy): Eukaryota > Metazoa > Chordata > Aves > Suliformes > Fregatidae > Fregata > Fregata magnificens. The sequence continues at coordinate 117,265 of WAAD01016671.1, forward strand.
CTAGTTATAAGGAAGAAATTTGTTACGGTGGTGAAACACTGGAGCAGGTTGCCCAGAGAGGCGATAGATGCCCCATCGCTGGAAACATTCAAGGTCAGGCTGGACGGGGCTCTGAGCAACCTGATCTAGTTGAAGATGCCCCTGCTCATTGCAGGGGGGTTGGACTAGATGACCTTTAAAGGTCCCTTCCAACCCAAACTATTCTATGATTCTATGAAATAAAGAGGTTGTTTGGATTCTGTCACAAACAGCTCCACTGTATGGTCTTAGAAAGCTGTAAATTGCTTTAGCCTCCTTTTTCCTCTTCATCTTTATGTCCTCTCCTCTTCCCTCTCCATTTTTTGATACTCATTTTCTTCAAATTTGGAGGGAGTTGACTCTGAAAGTATTTTTTTTCCCCTCCCTCCAGTTAAAGCAAAATGTTTTGCAAATTTTCCAATGTTTCAGTAAATGTTTTGTGAAAGGGTACATCTGCAATGAGTACAGCATTGGTGGTCTATCACTTCTATATTTTCTGCACCTTTCTGATAGCCTACAAAATCTCTCATATCCATTTCAAGCATTGCCAATTAAAAAAAAAATCCTTTGCAGTATGTGTGACATTCACCTCGATACCAGTGACATTCAGAGAGCCTGCTGATTTTTAAGCTAGTGATTAAGAACTGTTTGAAATAGTTTCACACATGGTTTGTAAATCCTCAGTCAGAGCTTTTCCATCACTGCTGCTGTGATTTCTCCTTGGCTTTGCAGATGTTTAACAAATTTATTTGCAGGAACTCTGTCTTGAAAATTAAATAATCTCTTTCTTCACATAAACATTTCTTTTATACAAATTGAAGAGCTACTAGTCAATGACTATAATGTAGCACAATTTTGTGCTAGATAGATAGAGGTCAACCTAGGACACGACTGAGATAAACTGAATAATGATTTTATTTTGTGGTCTCTCTCTTTCCTCCTATCACCTTGTTTTTCTTTTGATTCTTTGTCCAAGTTGCTATTAAGTGCCTTCTTATTGAAGCCACTTGATGCATCTTTCTTCTGCCCCTCAGTTTAGAACTAGTTCACAGTTTGAAATAAAATAAACAAACTGTTCTCTGTTTGGTGGCATTTCCATTCATCTTCAAGAAACATACAGATTTTCAGCTCCCGTGATCAGCTAGTTTAAATTTAAGGCATGATCATCTCATTTTTAAATAGCAAGTTAAAAGAAGAACATAAGTTAAATAATTAGGTTCCAAATAGATCTCTTAAATGGTGTGAACAAAAGGTCTTACCTGGTGAATGAGTCATGCCGGAAGTTTTCTCACCTCAGAAAAAGATGCAATTCCGTAATTCCTGTACTTAGAGCACTAAATACAAAGGTGTAAATGATCTGATCAGAATGGCAACATCTATTTACTCAATTTTAATTGATCACAGAAAGCAGAAATTAACAGCATAGCCGTATTCCTGTTTAATAAATGTGGTATGTCTGGGAGGATTACAGGAAATAAGGACATTTATTCTAGGCCCTTTGCAGAAATTATATGCCTCAGTTTCAACATCTGCAATTAGTATAGCTGATTTATATCCACATGACAGTTTGTATCTGGAAAAAACCAAAACAAAACAGTGTCAAACTTCTTTGAATCTGTGGTCTAAATTGCCCACTACCATGCTCTTAGTGCCTTTATGCTCCTTTGATCTTTTTTTAGCTGTGGAATTGGATTTCAGAATAAGAAGAAAGTGAAATCTGCAAACAAGTCATGCAGATGTTATTACAATCAGCAGCAATCACAGTATGCCGTGACCTATAAGAAAGCCATTGACTGGAAGGTAGGCAGCATCTCATAAGGACTATTCCATTTCCCTGAGTTGCCACCTGCTAAATGAAAACTTTTTTCTTGAAAGAGTATTTTGCAAAGTCTGCTCAGTTCCTTCTTGAAACTGTTGACAATAGCACATGATTGAAGACAAGGTACAGTCCAGTTAATCTAGCGATTAGGTAAGAGATGTCATTAGGTAGTTCCATAGATACTGGACACTTCAATCTCTCTGGCTTGTTCTAAATCCCGGCTAATGGCAGATGTGTTGGTTTGTAGGTTGGGTCAGACGTTGGCTTAAAAATTTTGGTGAGCAACTCTAAATGAAAGTAATTACCCGTTCACATTCCTGCTAATAGGACTAAATGTTATGTTCAAAAGTTACACCCAAAGAGTCCACAGGATGAGTCCCTTGAGCGGTTGGATAGCTATGCTCAGAGGTTTCCTCTAAGTAAGTGTGCTCCCACATCATTTGATAGAGAATAATCTGGTTTAATCACACACTTGAGGGGAACCAAATGACTTAAATTAGAGTCTCTTTAGTGTCAGTCTGATGCACTTCTGTTCATCTTCTAGCTTAACATTGTTCATTTTTTAAAATGACAGTCAACCATCATGATCCAGCTATTAATAAAGTTACAGTTTCCACATCTTTATTTGAAAAAATAAAGATGGTCAGTGTCACAACTGCAGTAGTTCACATCAGATCCTGATCAATATATGTGACTGAGTCAGGGTCACAGTTCAGCTGTTGAAAGACTTCTTTGTTCTTTTGGTTGCCTGGTTTTCAAAGAAAAATTTTTGCACTCACACCATTTCTTCTCGCTCTTTCTGTCTCACTTGTCCAATGCTTCCTGATAACTTCTGTATTTATTGGCCTGTTTCAGCCAAACTTGGCAACTCTGGCTGAACTGAGGTCTCGTAGCTGTGAAGGGCCTATGGTTTTCATTAAAATTGCTGGTCTGTCATGTGCTTTAATATGCCTTTTGCTGAAGGTGCAAACATTACTCATTCTGCCTGGCAGCAGTTTGTGGGCCCCTGAGTACCCACGTGGCTCTGGGCTAGCCACAGCGTGTATCATCTTGCAAGTGATAGACCAAATAAAAGTGCACAGAAGAAGCTGAGGACCCTGTGGAGGTCCTGGTAGGAACAAGAGGAAAGTAGATGTTTGTCAAAGACAACTGTTTAAACAAGAAGATTGTTTGTCCCAGTAAGATACAGGAGGAATTGAATAAGGGGCGATTAGCAGGTGGGATGGGAGGCATGAGGCAGAGGAGCTTCGTTTACGGTAGTAACTGGGTTAACAGTTTACAGACAGGGTAGAAGATGAATGTCTCAGATGTGTAGGAAATCAGGCTTCATTAGCTTTGCTCCTTGCAGAAAAACATGTTATTAATTGCCTTTGGTCTCCTGGGGAACCACTAGCCTCGTTTGAAACTTTTCTGCTGCTTATTGTCTGATCGCTGAGGCATGCTCTGAACAGAAGGATGTCTTTGATGCTGATAGATCAAACTCTGAACTGAAATCTGCTGAGATGAGGAAGCCTGAATCAGCAAAGTCAGCTTTTAAGGAAACAGAGATCCCTCTCTGTGGAATAAAGGAACAAGTGTTGCCAGACACTGGAAATATGAAGTCTACGCTCTTTAACGCTCAGTGCTCTCTGGGTTCCAGCCAGACAAAGGAGAAGTTGCTTGAGGATTTCTATCCAAGGAGGCAACGAGAGCTAAGTGGCTGTATGTAGGAGTGAAAAGACAGCCTGATGTGATGAGTAGTTGATGCTGGTTCCCATGCTTGCAGACTTGGAATTCACGAAGCAGTAGCATTAGGAAATGCTCTACAGTGCTAGGGAAAATTGCCCGGGACTTTCTCTTCCTGTAACTGCTGATACATTTTGAATCTGTATATTGAATTTGAGGCTTTCCACTCTGTCCTTTTCGGTAAGAATTCTGAAACTAAGAACTGACTTCTGCACAGGTGAAGTCTAAATCAAGGGTTTGTTTCATCTCTTTTACTGTGAAGATCTGGGAGAGGGCAGAAAAAAAAATCTGCATTATTTTTGGAGGAGAAGTAGTTCCCAGCTCTGATTCCATTCTCGGCCTTCTTCAGCCTACACTCTACTATCTTTGCCGTTTTTTTTCACTATAAATGCCTGATATAGGTCTGTTTATTATTTGAAAAGGTAGCCACTTTGAAGATGTGCCTGTTGAAGGTATATGACACGAATGATTAGATAGTGCTAATTTACCCATCCCCTGTATTTCTCCAAAGGACTACACAATGCATTTATCTCTGCAACATCCTCTGGACACTCTGTGATGAAATCTTCAACTAGATGGGCTCTGATTTTTCTGCCGCAAGCCTTGCGTCATGGTTATCAAAACCCCAGGCAAGCTTCACATAGTAGCTGCAATGTTTGCTTTTCATGCTGCTTCCAAAGGGACAGTTTGAGCAAAAGCAATAAAACACAGGTGAAATTTGGTTTGAACTACCACTCCCTTTTACAAAATTCATGTAATGGGACAAAATTTTTGAAGGAATGGATAGGCCTGCCTATAAAGCATAAGCTACACGTACAGAGCAATATGTGACTGATTAAGCTGTGTGGTGGTGTGACCAGGGACTTTTTGTGAGCGGCCTGATAAAACATTGCAAGTAGGTATATCTACAATCATTTGATATTCTTAATTGGTTACTTTTTTAACATAATAAAGTTGATAATAGTGTTTTAATTTTAGCTGGTATATCATAATTGTCAAACGGAAGAGGTCTCAATTAGACAGTAGAGTAACAGCTTAGAAGCAAAAGAAATTCAGGAAGATTAGTCGCTGGAATTCTTATTTTGTGGAAACCTCAGAAAAGCATTAAAACAGACAAGTACATTAACAAACTTAAAATAAGCTTTTTATTACTTAATATTTTTTCACTGAAATTCAAGGCTTTGGCACTCTAAGTAAAGCAGAAAGTGGAAATCTCAGCAGCACTGCATTAATTTTTCAAGCCTTAATGCGCCAGACAGGGAATAAGTTATTACATCTGTTGCCCTCTGGGAGGAAGAATGAAAAGCACAAAAATGATTCTCCACTGTTAGGATGGAATAACTGAATAATAGCTGATATAAGCAGTGGCATTGCAGACGAAAAGCTTACAGCAGCTTTTGTGTCATCATTAGGAGCGAACGTTTCTCTGTATAACTAGTGTAGCAGGATTAGGAAACATGGCAGGGCTTATTTGTTCTTCTCAAGGGGCCCTTTACAATTATGGGAGAATTTCAAATGAGTGCCTCATGTGCAGCTGCTGATAATCTGTGTGAGATATGCCTTTTTTCATGTTGAATTTGCAGCCCGTACACATTGCTTCCAGGATCCACAGGAGGAAATATAGTTGTCCACGGCAAGCTTATGAGACCAATATGGTACTTCAAACTGTGGTGCTTCTTGACAGGTTAGGACTTTGTCTGCCAGAAGCCTGGGTCTTGGGTGGGCTCCCGGAGATGAGGAAATGAGTCCATGAAGTCTTTGTCCCTCTGACAGGCAGAAGCGTCTGTTGGGTTCATGAGTGACTTGTTTTCCAAAGGAGACCCCAGGAGGCCTCTTATTAATGATTGTCTTCTCTGTAAATACACTCATAAAGCTTTTTAAGTACTGTGATAGCACAGCAAATAAACAGAAGGATAACCCCAGTCTTGAGTAGAGGAAGGTACAGGAATTATTTGTGTGTCCGTGAGCTCACCTGGGAATGAAAGAAGACACAAAAGCACCATCTCCATGCTTCAGTGGTGCCTCAAGCTAAAGTATCTTAGTCTTTAGTCATCCCCAAGTGGTATGAAAGGCTTCACTAACAGGGAATGGAGCCAAGGAAGAAAAGTAACATGAATTTTTATAAAGCTCTGCCTCTTCCCGTCTCCTAATAGAATGTCAAGTATTGCTATGGCATGTGGATGAAGGAAGCCACGTGGGCAACAGGGATAAAAGCATTTTAGGCCTTCTCAAATCAATCTGTCCTTTGTTGGAAAGAAAATTAGAATGCAATGTATAGATTTTTATCCTCACCTTTTTTTAATCAATCTTAAGATGGCTTTGTAACATGCTTTGTTGTGGGCTGCCATTGGCTTGTGATCCAAAGAAAGCTCACCTGATGGAACTAACTGTACTGAGAGATTTCATGCACAGTTCTCTAATTAATACTGAACTGGTGGTGTTTCTCTGGAATGACCATGTCTTGTCAAGGGTTCATCTGAGGTCTGGGATGCAGAGGGCTGTGGCAATTTACTGTACCACAGGACATAATGCATAAACAAAGGCTATTTTAAGGCTGATATGAGCTAATAGAGAAGGTAAGCGCAAATTAAAGGTGATGGAAACATTCTGTCACTGATTTATTGCAAACACCATCTAACTGTATTTGTGTATTGAGGCAGACTAGGGATAGTTCTCTACTGTTCTCTCCATGCATTTTTTTAATTTTCTTAATACTTTTATTTGTATTGGGCAATGCCAGAGCAGCCATCTGTATGCGGGTTTAGCTGAAATCAGCTTTTTTAGACTTGGTTCACCACTCTATTTAATTAAGGGTTGTTGGAAAGCTTCCACACATTCTGTGTAGACTAGCTATGCCTTAAGCCTCACCTAGCTGATTTTGACAGTTCGTCACTAAATCCTGACAGTTCATGTGCTCTTATTACATATATCATCGTCGTCCTTTAAAAAACAGTGTAGCAATTCTGCTGTGACCTGGTTGGGAATGAGGAATCATTCCTGATCATAAGCACCTTACACAACATTGACAGTATGTAACAGTGGTATACCAAATGTGAAATAATTTGTTTGTAAACACAGAAGGAGTGTGTGCCTGTATTTTATTTTGTGTGTAAACATGCATAAAGCCAAAAAAACTTTTTCAATACCCCTGCCACTATGCTAGCTTGTAGTTAGTCCTATGTATTGGACTAAACATCAACCCCCCAAATCATGTGCAAATTAGTCTTTCATTCTTGAGATCCATCTACCTCAGAGGTGAACTGTAGCTAAATGCATCCAAAACCCACTACATAACAGCTCAGGAAAGGAAAGATCTGCAAGTGTTAAGAGTAAACCAATTATAAATAAGGGGAACATTTTCTGTTGTGAAGGGTAATCTGTCTCAGAGGTAGATAAATGCCGACATATCTCCTTTAGACAAGAAGCTCAGAACTGACAGCCATTTGGATTTATGTCTGGAAACGCTGTCAACACCCACATGTCATGAAAAAAAAAATGTGGTCTCTTGGCTGCCTGCAGTTGTAGCCATCTGTTTGGATGGCGCATTCCTGCTCATGGGTTGCTTGGAGTAGTTCACTAGGACTTCATCGGTGCCAGGCAGCAATAGCTTGAAAAGAGCAGACTGTGTGTCTCAACACGCACTGTATTTTTTATTAGGAGCCCTTATTCTGCATGACTGCAATAGCATCACAAACACTCTTGGTTTGCTGACATTTGTTGATACTCACATGTTAAAGTAAAGGAACAGAGACAAGTAAAACAGCTTTTGGGGGACCTTGTACCTGCCAAGATGCAGTGCAGTGGGCACCTCAAACTCAAAATGCAATGTGGGGCAATCCAAATGTCTTTAGGAGACCCATCTTCTGAGCTTTCTAGATGAATAGAAAAAATCGCTGCCTTTTCACCACCCACTGAATCAGCTGGAATTTATGACATAAAATTGCTCATTTAATTCTGGGATGGGAGAAGTCAGTCAAAGGACCTAATTACATGAATATTGAATGTGGACACAGCACTCTTTAAAAAAAATATTAACTGTGCCACAGAAGTGGAGAGATCTGCATGGCCAGAAGGCGATGCAGCTGTAAGGAATTTTATTCATATACTGTGGATTTTACTTATGTTTTTGTTCTACATTTAACAACAAAATTATTTCACTTTAGAAAAAAATAACCAGTGATTATTATTTCATTAGATTTTCAATATACTAATTTTTATCTTGATTAAATTTTTCAGTTTTTCTTAAAAGCTTTTCAGAAAAAAAAAATCCAGTAACATTATACCTAAATGAAGCAACAGTACAGGTATCACTTTTAGCCAGAAGTGTAGTCATTGCGTCACTGCTGTTATCATTTGTGTCAGTTGGGGAATGATTTTGTATAGCATTAAATCCCCACAGATTCGAAACAGCGTGTGTTTCCTACATCTTGTATGAAGATTGTACGCTCCAGATTACCCATTGTGAATGCAGCCAATATCTCTGTATCTTGAAAGATATTGATAAATCTTCAGATCTGGCCTTCCTATTTGTTACCAACTCCATTTGCATTCCATATCATAGAATATTATCCAGCGAGGTTATTCATGGACGCTGTTAAATTAGATTAGAGCCAGGCTGTGTGATTGGATTAAAACCAGTTTACCAATCTGCTTCACAACTGTATTTCTCCGAAGCCCAATCAATTGCAGATCTAACAAATGCTAATGCACTGTGCCATACTGGGAGATCGCAGAGCTGGGCTATCCATTATCAGACCGCATGGCAATGAGCCATGATGACAGTGCTGAGCTCTTGCTTTGCAGGGGGCTGCACTGCCTGCTCGCCATCAATCCCGTGCAGCACGACACGGCGCGTTGCTTTCAGGAGCAATCCGTAAGGAGCATTAACAGGCAGAGGGGTACGGGTCCTCTTCTCAGTGGAGTTAGCAGGATGAGGAGCAGTGGTGTCTTTTCAAAGTGAAACCAGCGTTGTGCTTTGAGCAGCCCCGGAGGTCTCTGTTTAATGAAATAATTACCTCTCGAGCTGCTATTAAGAAGGAAAATATTATTTAATTCTTCCAACTCATTTTCCACAAGCACGTGATGTTTGGAAGGAATGAAAATATGAAGTATTCACTACAAAGCATAGGCTTTTAAGGTTAATGTCTAACATCACAGATTTCTGAGGACATACACTTATTGCCTTTGTAAGACAGATGCAACGCGCTTTTAAAAGGCCCCCAGTCTGAGACATAGTAGGTAACACTGGACACAAATATTCCCTTTGCCAAAAAGCAGTGTTTTATTTTTAAAGTGCCTTTTTTTTTAAACTAAAGACAGATGAGATCTGTATGTTTTACACACTGTTCCTGCTCAATCCTTCCTTCCTTTAAAACAAGTATTACATTCACTCTTCCTGTCAAAGGTCTGTTGTTATCCGGCCTTTTCCCCTGAGAAGCCTAGTTACTTCTTACATGTAACTATTTTTACTCCTGTTTTTTTTAAACACATCTACCTTTCTCATATGCTTTCATAATTTTCTTCTTTTGCTAGATCCCTGATTTTTAACATGAACATGTCAGTGATTGAATAATGCCACCACCGACTCCCAAACAAGTAGAAAAAAAGCTGATTTTTTTTTTTTAATTTATGTTTTGACTCAATTGCTTCAGAATTATAAAATACAGAGTAGGTTTCTAGCACAAACTCCCAAACAATCTACCTATACCTAGAAGCGGCGTGCTGCTATAGCATGGAAATCGGGGATAATAACCTGCAGAAGATAGCAGTCTCTACGCAGCATACCGAGCAATGTCAGAAGACAAGAGCTTTTGCCTGAGAATACTGAGTGGTGGTAGTGGGGAGGTTGGACCATCAAGTATCTCTGACTCAGGTACAACATATAATGATCATAGAATCATAGAAGCATTAACGTTGGAAAAGACCTCTAATATCATCAAGTCCCACCATCAACTAACACCACCATG
>WAAD01016672.1:1992-53135 GCA_013389945.1 Fregata magnificens
CTTGCTTATTAACAGTAATTAAATATAAATGATGAAAATAAGCTAGGGATAGGCAAGTGTCCTACCAGAAATCAATGAAGAAATTAGACTGAGAACAGTAACACCTTGCCTTCAAATGGCTCTTTATCCAGGGCTCTTAAAGCTCGTCAAGTACAAATGTCTCCTTTCAGAGAGGGAGCAACTGAAGGACAGATGCACAGCCAAAATCCCTTCTACAGAGTACAAGAAAAGTCCTAAAAAACATCTCTGTAGCCACTAATTCCTGTGGCCCCACCATTAAAGGCACTGCATGGTGCTTAGGAACCTGGAACTTTTGGAGGTGTACAGAACACGCAAGCATATGTAGTAAATCTTCTGCACTTTCCCTTGGATGTACTCCTTCCATGTTCTGGACGGATCTCTGACTGCCTTTGGGATGGCCTGCAAGCTTGTTTTACTCTTCTGGATCTCTGCTGAGATTATCAGTGAGGATGCCAGCACCAATTGTGATGGGTTTCTGTTTGTGATCTGGATACCTGCCCATTAGCAAATGAATTGGAACAACTTGGCCTTTTAGGAATTAAGCTGAGGGAGAAAAACAATCTGTCAGTTTCAATCAATGCTTAATTCATATTTTTGCATTGTACAAGAATTAATTTCCTAAAGTCCAGGTTCTGAAATCACTGAGAATAACATCTGTGGATTTCAATGGGAGTTTGCAAGAGTGAAGGCTGTGTTTCTGCATATCACAGACAGGGAAACATGAGCGTAGCAGGGCAGGGTAATGCAAAATTTGAGAGAGGGCTACTCCTAGAAGGTTTCCCTTACTGTTTTCCTGGAGGGAAAACAGTTTGTCCAAGACTTGACAAACCTGAAGTTCAGGGGTCTACAAGACATCCTTTAAGGGCAACACCATGTCTTGTACTTTATGCTTGGTTTGGGGTTTTTTTGGTGGTTTTGTTTTTGTTTTGTTTTGGTTTTTTTTAAATTAAAATCTAGAGACTAGCTTATCTTCTGGAAAACACCTGTTTTTGCAGTTTTGCCATTTCAGTATGCTTTTAACTAAGAAAATGTTAAGCAGAAGTTTGAATATTCTCTTATCTTTATTTGTCCCTGGTTTTGCTTCTTTGTTTCTGTGTATGAGAATGTACCTTTGGAGCGGGGGTTGATTTAGCAGGCATTTCACAGATCACCTTCTGTTGTTTTTTGAGCCACCAGTAGCCTATGAACTGTGGGCTGAAAAACAATTTAATACACTGGGCTGGAGCCCTCTCCCTGTTTTACCATGCAGAGCAGCAGGACAAAATTTTGGCCTGATGTTCAAAACTGGAGAGAAATAGAGGGAGAGATTTGGCCGACAATATCTATTAGTGTGCCATGAGTCCTGGTTTCTTGGCTAGTGGGTAATGGTTAGCTCATTCCCTGCACAACTAGAGGATTTGCTGCAGAGGCTGAGGTGTCTACTGGAAGATACATGCACTGTTCTGCATGTCCTCATGGCCATTTCCCTATGTCATAGGCAGCTTTTGATCCATAAGTAATAAGCATTGTTTTATAATTAAGTTCCTGATTCACAGACCTGGTTAATTGTTCATTGGGGTATTCATTTTCTTTCTCTCTCTTTCTTTAAGGTGTTCTAGATACTGGTGCAGCTCCCTGGAATTTTAATTATTTTCTTCTTCATGAGCAGGTCACTTTGCTAAATCACTAAGATTTAGAAAATGTTCCTAGAGCTTCAGGTACTCAGAGGCGCTGGTATTGCTACTACAATATACACCTTTATTGTACTATTTTTCAAACTATAAGCACATCAATGAATTTCCAGGAGAGTAATTTCTGTTGAAGATCTATTCTCAGTGCTCAAAAGGGATGATGGTTTCTCACTGTCGAGTTGGGAGACCAGGCAGAAAGGACATCACCATGTTAATGAAAGCAAAGGCAAAACAGATCCCTTAGGGAAAGGGTCAAGGGAAATAGCCAAGGTTCAGGAGATTTCAAGTCAAGGGAAATCCTCAGCAGGGGAAACCTGAGGATCATTATGGTAAAAGTAGGATACATGGTCTTCCTTGTTAAAACCCTGGGAAGCTGTGAATTTCCTAGCATCTGTGCTCTAGTGATTGTTCTCTTCTGTGCGTAGCAGCGTGTAATGCTTCCCTGCTCCATAACTGAAAATCATCATCCATCTTAGATGTAGTAGACTTCCAGTGGAAGGAAAACTGACCAGGCTTGCCTGGAGAAAACAGCTCTTTCAGCTACTTATGCCCTTTAAAATCATAACAATAGCCAGCTGGATGAATAGTCTAAGGAGCAGAAGCTTGGAAAGCTACCATATGCACACACATACTGTGTCATCTCTTCTGATTATATAGAGTCAACCCTTGCTGCCCCTATGTTTTATATTCTGGAATTGAATCAGAAAGTTATGCGTTATTTTAAATCTCTATGTAACTTCTTTCAGTGTCATCGTCTAGCTGAGATGGAATCGACTAAAATATATTCAGACTACAGATCCTGGCATATTGAACCTTAGACTCATTAGGTCACTAAGAATAGCTGCTTGAAGTATAGTGGTTTCTCTTTTTTGATGTCTTTCTAGATGGACAAATATCTAAACCAATAACTGAATATCAGATAAAGTATCAGTGGCAGGAAGACAGATCATATTAGTATGGAATCGGTCATGCATAAGAAAAATATTATGGAATAATGAAGGTAAATGCAAAAACAATTGAGGTGATGACAGGTTTATTGTCTCTTACTTATGTTGGGGTTTTTTACAGTACATAAATTCTGTTTTCAGTTCTGCCTGGTAAGATATCATACGAGGACTAATCATTTTCCTGTGACCATCAGATCCTTTCAGCAAGTATCTGTAACTTAAACATGCCTTGATGGGTGTTAGACATATTAACAGTAACATGACCCACGAACTTATTTGATCTGATGGCCTAAAAAATAATTTAAATGGGTGTTTTTAAGAATTGGCAGAAGGAAAGCTCAATGTGAAGTTCAATGTAAATCTGTCCATTTTCTGGAGGAAACTCCTTCATTATTAAGTGTAATACTTCCCGCCACCCCCACTCTGCCAACTCTCTGTTCAGATACTTACTGCAAACCTGACTGTCTGCTTATAATTGTCTTTGGAAAGATTCCCTAACCTCCAACACCCAATTTTTGTATCTCTGGCTTACAAGTCTGGACCCCATTGACTTCTCAAGCTCTGGGTCAGGCCCTGAGGAGCTTTGCCTGCTTCTGAAGAACTCAGCTGAAAATTAAAATCTTCATTATATTATTAGGATTAAGTGTGGGTCTTATTTTCTCCATCTATGCCTAGACTAAAGAGCATCTTTAAAGTTCTGGTTATTCTTACTCAGAGAAGGGATTCAGTTGCTGAACTCCTTCCCCTCAGCCCTCTAACTTGAAAATCTACAGAGGAGGAGGAGGAGGGCCAGGATTCAGCATCCCAAAACAGTCCTGCACCAGGGCCGGCCCTTGCCTGTCGATATAGTGCCTTTAGGCACCTCCTGTTGAGTTGCTAGAATTCTCTAGTTAAAGGCCCATTCTCCTCAGATTTATCTTCCTGACTTCATCCCTATTGCAACTTCCTCTTTCAGCTGATATTCTGGGAAACCCAAAGAGACTGTTTCCTGAATATCACAGTAGATGCAGGGAGAGCTGTACCATACTCCCCATTTCCCCACCACATAGATGAAACCAGAGCAAACTAGGGTTGGTCACGAGAGAATAGTTTTAGTAAATGGTAACTGCTCTTCCTGCCCCCTGCCCCCCTCAATCCATCTCTGGTTACAGTGTCATTTGGGAAGGAGAATGTTTTCTGCTTCTTTGGAAAATTCCCTCTACTTTTATAATTCACAAAATGACAACATTTTTCCAAAGCCATTTGAGGCTTCTGAGCTTATGAGAGCCATGTTCTTAAAATTCTAGGGTTTGATGTTATTTTATTGCCACTAACTCTAGTGAACACCATGAATTTTAGGTCGTCATTTCTCTAGTAACAAAGAAAGCCCACAGAATTTTGTGCATAAGAGATTCACTCAAGAATAATTTATTGTGGTTAAAAAAAGTCACATCAGAAAAGAAAAGTCCAGCTCTAGCAGTTAAGGAATGTTGAATATAAAATATTATCTCAGACCAGTGACATTTGCTATGGCTTATTATTTTTATTACAGGTATGACAAAAGGCTTGTGAATTAACTTGGATTTTTATTGATGCAGGCATTATTTATGAAGGTAGAAAAGTTACTGCCTTGTAAAGTCTGCAAATCTAATGGACAAGAAAGAAATGAAAGATTATTAATTTTGATGAAGTAAGGAAAATCAAAGGGCTACCTTGAGGTTGCATAAGAAGATATGAACTGAACTGCAATCTGTCAGGCTAATTCAGGTTTGAATAGTCTCAGGTGCTTTAACATCTAATATTCTGGCATAAAAGACTGGAAAAATGCTTTTTAAAATGTGGCTAGGTAGCTGGGTTTCCTAAAGAAATGAGAATTTGCAGTCCTGCTGTTTCAGTAGTTTTTGAGCTTATTGGCCAAGTTCAGTCCAGTTTGACAGGAGGCTGACAGTTTTAAAAAACATAAGATTTCATGAAAATGTTCATTCAGTTGAGTAAAATGAAGTTGCAGGATGAGCTTATTTGGTGTTAGACATTGGGGAATCAAGGGAGGAAAAAAAATACTACTATTGAAGGAAAAGCTTTACATGTGAGCAGGTAATCTGTGGGAAACTAGACTTCATTTGTCTTGTACAAGAAATTACTTGTTTTTCTGGAAAGACTGTAGTTTGGTGCCGCTTGAACTGGCCTCCTCCCTTTATTAAACTTGTATTTGAAAAAACTCAAGGGTGCATTGCTTGATTGTGATGGATGAAAGGGAAACTCAGGCCAGGCATGAGATGACCCTCATGCTCTGCTGCCCCATGTTTACTCCATGAGACTGTCTTGGGGCTACTGCAATGGAGCAGCTCCTTCCCAAGGACACCCTGGCAGAGTGAGGGAAGAGTACAGAGAAGGTCCTTGCTCAGCCCCAAGCAGGGAGTTTCAGTATTCACTGTGTCATTCAGTGTAACTTGTGCCTCAGGGGTCTCATTTTAAAGAAACATCTAGGGTAATGTATTTTCTAAACCCCAACAGGCAGCACTCAGTGTTAGGAAAAAGGACTTTGGGAAGTATTGGTGACAAAATCTTAGTGGCTGTTATACCTTTTAATTTATATTTTAAAAGTTGGGGGTTTTTAAGGAGGGGAAAATTGGGGGTGTCAGAGAACTCAGAACTATATTTCTAGGATCTCCAAAACTGGAAGGAGCCAACCGCCACTGTAGGTTTCATGGTTTGATGGCATCCCCTTAAAATAACTTTGTGATTGTCCCCAAATGATTAGCTGCCTTCCTCATTTGATATGAAACATCTTTTTTTTCTGACAGTGTATTTCTGATGCATAACAGTGGGGATTTAGACTTCTGGGTTCCAGCCACTGTGATAAGAATCAAGCAGTAAAATCACTGCTCATTGCTTTGAAACGATGCTTTGTGTATTCTATTATACCAGTGTCAGATCTGTGCTCAGATACTCTGTCACTATCACCCACTTCTCTGCCACAGACAGCCAAACACAGAGGTGTATCAAGAGCTGGAAAACAGATCTGTCAACAGTACAGAGGTTTCCATTTATTTATCAAGTCCTTCTTCATTTCTTACCATAAAAGTAATGATTGACTAAAACAGCTCTTTTTTTCCCACCTGAAAGATAACAGGACATTTGCAATTTAACCTGGTAAACAACTCTGTGTGTGGTGGAAGCAATTGCAAAAAGGTCTGTATGATCAGAGGATGGTTCAGAACTGATGTGAGAGTGCGCCGATCCCTTTAAAGAGAGGGTCAGAAGGGAATTCTTGGACTTTTCCCCCTCAAATTAACACACACCAATCGTTGTTCCCTTTCAGTGCAGGAGGTTTACGGGGGGTGGGAAACGGAGGTGTAGAGAGCTTAGTCTGGCAACAGAATCAAGAACAGTATCCAGCTGTCTTGAAAATTAGTACTGACCCTTAAATTAAGATACTGATTCAGCATGAATTTAGTAATGTGGCACTGCAACTGTTGAAGTTTGAGTTGAACACACACACACACACACACACACCCCCCCCAGGATCTCTTATGTAACACCTGGGTTGGGGTGTTTTTTTCTGACAAGCTGCTTGCGCAGCCTATAAGTTTGGAAGCATTGCTATAGTGATGTAGTAATCACTACAGTGATATAGTGCCCCCTTTTTGGCCATAGTTAAGTTTTATTCAGGTGAGTTCTCTTTCTGCCATGGGTCTGCAGAACAATCAATCAGTGCTGACCAGTGCTTGTTCATGTTCGTAACAGCTGTCCTGCTGCTTTTAGAAAGTGAAGAATTGTACACCGTGTGAAATACCACTCTCTCCTTGCCCTTGAGAAGTCTTTTGAATGCTTCGCTGATGCTTCCGTGACTTGGCTAGTTCTAAAGCATTTGATTCCTTAAGCGCTCTCCTCACAGCGGCAGCACATGAAATGACAGTGTGTGTGGAAACCTGATGGGGAGCCAGAACCATATCTGCCCACAGGTGTTTGGAAAGTCTCGCTGGTTATGGCTAAAAGTCTTGCTAAAGTTCTCTAAGGGAGAAGCTAAGTATCTTTTATTGCCCTCTCCCCCATACCTTTCTAGGCAGAAAATGCGGAAGAAACTACCATGTAACAGCTTCCATTCACTAACTGGACCTAAAGGAGAAGCTAGAGCTAGCAAAAATTTGGCTGTTAGCTGCACTGGGGAGGGACTTACAGACACACACTGCTTAGGAGGAAGGCATAAGCCACGTGTGTAGATTGTTCTTGGGAACTTCTACCTTAAAGTGATGATCCCAGCACAACGGACAAGATTTTCAAGAACAATAACCTGGGACTGCTGGTGGACAGCAAGTTGACCATGAGCCAGTACTGTGCCCTTGTGGCCAAGAAGGCCAACGCAATCCCGGCATGCATCAAAAGGACTGTGGCCAGCAGGTCGAGGGAGGTTATCCTCCCCCTCTACTCCACCCTGGTGAGGCCACATCTGGAGTACTGCGTCCAGTTCTGGGCTCCCCTGTTCAAGAAGGACAGGGACCTACTGGAGCAAGTCCAGCAGAGAGCCACAAAGATGATCAGGGGACTGGAGCACCTCTCTTATGAGGAAAGGCTGAGAGACCTGGGTCTGTTCAGCCCTGAGAAGAGAAGACTGAGGGGGGACCTTGTCAATGCTTACAAACATCTGAAGGGTGGGTGTCAAGAGGATGGGGCCACACTCTTTTCAGTGGTGTCCAACAACAGGACAAGGGGCAATGGGCACAAACTGGAACACAGGAAGTTCAACCTGAACATGAGAAAAAACTTCTTTACTGTGAGGGTGACAGAGCACTGGAACAGGCTGCCCAGAGAGGTTGTGGAGTTTCCTTCTCTGGAGATATTCAAAACCCTCCTGGATGCAGTCCTATGCACCCAGCTCTAGGTGAACCTGCTCAAGCAGGGGGGTTGGACAAGATGATCTTCAGAGGTCTCTTCCAACCCCAATCATTCTGTGATTCTGTGAATGTCCCTGACTGCATTAGAGCTGGGACTGACTTGGATCAAGTGTTTACAGAGCACTTAGCTCATCTTAAAATGATGTTGCCAGGTGCTACTGTGATTAGAATAAATACTGTATTGAAAACTGGATGGACAGAGAGTTGTAATTGTGGTGCCATTAATTGAGATGGATTAAACTATTCCCACAGGTTTATCAGCTTATGCTCAATGAGATAGAAATGAATGTAATTAGCCAAACATCATGAATGAAGATACTTTTCTTCTCAGTGAGCAATATGCTCTTCTGAGAGCAATTATGGCTTAGTTCTGCAAGATGCCAAATAAATATATCTTTGAGACCACTGATGATGTTTAAGACTTTGGAGGATTGAATCCTTTGTATTCAGAACATCCTCAAAGGCTTAGAGTTTAGCCCATGAGAAAAATCAGTTTGTCCTGTTGTTCTTTCACTACTTTTACCATAGATATGTACATGAGAGACTTCTATCAAAGGATTAAATTAAACACTTAGAGGCTAATTCTCTCAGCTTTACTGAGGTAGTCAACTTGATTTATTGTTCCCAGATTATACAGATAGCACTGCTCACCAGAGTTAACTTATTCTCTGAACAGGTGGTCACATAATTAAACTGGATTTTTATTGCAATTAGGTACTCCATAGAAAGCATCAAGCTTTTCCTGTTTGCCAGGAATCATTCATATTTTAAACCAGTGTATGAGAGCAGTAAAGGTATTGGGGGGGAGTGGGGGGTGGAAATGGCTTAAGAGTGGTGGAGAGAAGTTTTATTCCTTGGAGCATCTCACCTCTGCACATGGGCAGTCCTCGTTCTTTGACAGTCTGTCACACTGAAGTCTGAATGTTGGTTCCCTCAAGATCTCACCCTTGTTTTCCCTCTGCTGAGATGGTGCTTCCGTTGCACAGATAAAATTGTGTTGCACTACATGTTCCCCTGCGTTATTACCCCTTCAAAAGTGATGGCGATGAGGGACTATTTGCACTTATAGTACCCATGAGGGAAGTTGGTAAAGAAAGGATCAGCGCCTATTGTGCTATGCGCTGTGTACTTGTACAAATAACCTCTTAGTGCACTATGAAGATTTCATGGAAAAGCTCTCAAGACAAGTCAGGTAATCTGGGGAAAGGAGAGAAATCTCCACCTGTAAGAAATGTCTCTGGCTGGATGAAATTATGGAAAACGGGCCTGGGCCACTTCAGGTATGTTGTAGCCTGAGGCCGTTGACCTGACTGGTATACCTTGAGTAGCTTCCCGAAAAGCCGTGTTCATGTCCCAAAAAATAGTGTTAGGTTCATGCTTTCTTGCTTTGAAAATACAGATGGTGTTTTCATACGCCTCTCTTTCCAACACTGCACCTCTTAAGACTTTGTCTGAAGATGCTTGTTTTTCTGGGGAGATGGAGAAGTATTTTATAGGCATATGGCTGGGTTGCTTCTGAACTGATGATGTTAATGGTGCAGAGAAGTGTTAATGGCTCTTCAGAGCTCCAGAGGAGGGAAGGTTTCACTGAGCAAATGTGTATATAGGCTTATCTTGTCTGACCTGGTTGTCCTGGATTTGCTTTATAGCCAATGGAGAGAAAGTCATTTCTTGTTGCAATTCTTCTCATATGGGAAAAAAGGTAGTCTAAAATGGGTCAGATAATTGGGCCCTGAAGTACTTATTTCTTACTGTTGATTATGAAGAGAGTCTAAGGTGACAGGCTCAGTTGCTGACATCTTCGCTGTAAACTTTTAAAGTTAAGTAAAATAAATCAGCCTTGGAAATAAATGGAAAATGAATCCCACTTTGGCCACAACCATCATTTTGTTCTTGTTATTGACTCTTTGAACTTCAACAACTAGGCTGTTTTATGTACTTCCCTCCACACTGAAGTATCCACCCAGCACTAGCCAGAGGATTAAAACCAAGCAAGCCCCGATAACAATGAGTCTTTCCACTGACTTCTCTGGCTTTGTATCTTTCTTATACTCTGTTAGGGTTTTTTTGTATTGTAAGTGGGTTTTGTTTTGGGTTTTTTGGTTGGTTGGTTGGTTTATTTGTTTGAACAAATGAATTCTCTTGAGTCCTGGAACCATTTTAGAATTAAATGGATGTAGAGGTGATGGTTTTGCCTCTGTGGTTGGTGGGCATTAGCATAACCCTTGCCTGTCCTGGAGGCTGGAGACCAAGAAGCATCAAACGGTTCTGGGCACAGCTGAAACAGTGCCTGCTGAAGTACCAATCTGTGTCTGGCAGTTGAGACTCTGAGACCTGAATGAACCTGCCGCAGTCCTGTGGATTGTCAGGTCTGTAATGGACTGAGCTCACACTGGACCTTCTGCCCTGCTGAGCTCTGTGCTCAGCTGCTTTTATTTGGTAGTCAAACCGGGAAAAATACGTTATCACTGAGAGAGAACTTTTGATGTGCAAACAGATGTGTACACATGTGCACACACACAAAAAGTGACTGCAGAAGCCTTGTTTCACTGAGAACCTCAGCTAATTATTTGTGAGCTCTTGTTGTTTGGGGGTTTTATTTGTGTTTTGGGGTTTTTTTTCTTTTTTTTTTTTCCCCTAGAAGAAAAACAGAAAAAAAAAAAGTAAAAGTGGTAGTGCAGTAAAGGTAGTCACGAGGGGGATGCAATACCATAGTGCTGTGTCTGTTTTCTGAACGTGACCGTGTGAAAGAAACGGCGTGTGTCCGTGGAGCATTTTGTAGTGTTTTGCTGGCTGTTTGAGGTTGCCACCTGCTGGTAAAAATACTGCATAACTTGTTTTCTCATCTTCCTGGAAGGAGATGAAAGTACAAATGAGCTGCAAAAGTATATGAGTATTTTTTTCCTGATTAAATTTTTTTTTTTGTCCTTGGAAATTTGTTTTGAGTGTGGCTATGGTCATTGTGTTTCTCAAATATAATTTATGCGGTTTTAGTGCTCTTCATTTTTTGCAGATTATGCAGATCTCCAAATATTCAAAGAGCAATGTTTAAATTATTGTGTAAATTGCAAAGGCCCCGTTCTGATTTATTGCATTTTTTTTAACCACTGTAACAACCAGTTTTTCAAAGGGGCCTAAAGGACCCGGATTTTGTAATTCTGTTAAAATTCAAGGGTTTCAAATTGCCTACAGCAGCTTTGGAGAACTCATCCTGAAATGCATTTCAAAAGCTGGTCAGGACAAAAAAGCATTTTTGTGCCCAAGTTGCATTTAACATACAAAGACACCGTACGTTGCACAGCCTTTATCTCGCCCAAGGAAGACGCTCTTGTTAATTTTTTAAATTTTCAATATAACATCCTCTAGAGCGTGACTGAGATGACACTAGGAGGTAGGTGCTCTGGATTTCCTCCTGGAATTAAGTGTGACTGCCATTGTTTCTGTCTCAAGCTCAAGTATGCAACTTGTCATGATTTGCAAGTTGTCATATTAATAGCGCTACTGTAGTAACTGCCCATGTACATGTTCCTGCTCCATCGGCTCCCTTTGCATACACGATCTCCACTAGCTTGAAGATCTTACGCACCATATGGCATTAAAGCTTGCATCTCTGTTGTTCGAATTCAGACATGTGTAGCAAACGTGCCGGGGGAGTGAGGAGGTGTTCTTTGCTCAGAAAGGTGCAAGGACCCCACAGGAAATGCTGCCTGTGTGTGCTACAGCTCTGTGCTGAGTGCTGCCGGTCAACATGGACCTCCTGGTTGAAGCAGGTTAGCGTCAAAAAACAGGCGACTGGGAGCCCCAGGGAGGGGGCAGTGGTGGCGATGGAGTTTGGCCCTTTGTTAGCCCCACAGTGAGGGGGATGTGCATGGGAGGGGGGGCCTTGAGGATCCTATTGCTTTCTAGGTGATTACTCGTAAGTCCCGGCTTAGCGTTGCCAGCCTCTTTCAGGAACTAATCTCATTGTCTTTTGCATAACATGTACTTTTGCATAGTACAATAATTATCAGCTATCTCCTGGCAATTAATAATTTAAAACCCTGCAGAGCGTGTGTCATTTGCTGCTTGAGCAGAGATTTGATGACTTGTGAAGCAGGATCTGGGTATGGGTGGGGTCTGAGACCTCCTGTGGCAACCCCAGGGAAGGAGAGACAATTCAAATGACTTGTGTAAGGCCCTGCAGGTCAGATGCTTGAAGGGGACTTGCTGTAGCAGGGTGGTTTTATTGAAGGCCATGAAGTCTGTGCTGCCTGGTCCCACTCCACGCTGTTGTACGTGCCTGTCATTTGCACCTAACAGGCATCAAATTAATTTTCAGGGTGGTTCTGCAAGGGGACCTCCTTTCCCTCCTCTCTGCGTGGCTATAGGGAGAGGTTCCCTTTGCTGCCTTTTTTTTTTTTTTTTGGGGGGGGGGGGTTGTGGGGGGGGTGTGTCCTCCCTCCAGTTCTTGAAAGGGTTGTTTTTTGACTTCTCTCCCCACCTCCCTTGTCGAGGTGTGTGGCCACTGGAGGCGGGGCAGGTGACTCCTTGGCCTTCAGCTTTGTTTCTTTCAAGGCATTATAATAAATATCTATTCCCTTCCTTGATGAAAAATCGGTTGAGTTATAGCCAGGGTTGCCTGTTGTGAAGGCTGCCCAGCCCTTTGTCTGATAGCATGTTGCTTGTAGTTATTTATAGCTGTCAGTCTTTGGCAATTCAGTATGAAATTTTTCATGCTTAGTAGGAGTCTCAGATGAATTTTTATGGACAGTTTCACCAATTCCACTCTTTATAAGAGATCAGCAAGGGAAAATACTTTGATCGTGTTTAAAAAAAACCAACCAAGCAAAAAAAACCCTGTCTCTTGAATTGCTTCTATTTTGCCCCCATGATTAAAATTTAGAATTTGGATTTTTCTTTTGTCAGAAAGGTGTGTTTTAACATAGCTTTGAAAATTGGCCTGTGCTTGGGTCAATGAAATAGCATTGAAAAACTGTAGTTTGCTCCAAAACAGCAAACATTTTCTGCAGGTTAAAAGGATGCAATAATGAACATTTATGAATCTTCCCTCTTGAAGAAGGTAAGGAGAATGCAGCAGTGGTGATGAGCCAGAGGTATCAGGATAAATATGAGATAGGGGCAGGCTGGAGAAGACAGGTCAAAAAGGGTTCAAACTTGTAAAGAATCAGCAGTGGTGAAGACTCTGTACGTTAACGTCGCTAACACCCTATACAGGATATGTTTATTTTGAAGAGGTTAGATGAGGGTATCCTTAATTTTGAGATATCTGTATTTTGAATATTTGACTTTGCAGATATGGTGTGTGCTTAGGCTAGAGTGGATAATTGTTTTGATTTGTTTGTAATTAGTATGTCTATGGTAAACTATAGAAGTTGACCTATTAATATGCCAGAAAAGTTACTCTGAATATAGGGCTTACAATTTTTTCTTAAATATTTTTACTCTTTTGCAATACAACGAATACCACAAAGATTACTGCTCTGCCCAGAAGAAAATGCAGGTGCATGTGAGAAACTGTATACAGAACTGGGCACAGCCCCAGCAGAACTGGAGGTCGGAGGCTGTATGTTAACACGACTGCATTGGGCTATAGTAGCGTCTATCACAGTGCCCGGTGCTTCAGCAGAGATCATAGACCCCTTACACTCCTCGCTGCTTTGCAACTGAGGAATGTGTACGACTACGAAATGTTTCAGGTCTGGCAGGTCTTTGGATAGACACTGAATATGCTATTTGGTCAAGAAGGAGGGGAATTGAAAGGAAGGTGTAAGGAAGACCTTGTTGCTGGCCACAGGAGAATGTTATGCGTTCGCACCTGTATTTTAATGGTCGATGGGGAGGCAAATCTCCCTCCTTCACTGAATGTAGATGAGATACTTTTGAAAGCAGTCCAAATAGTTACCGCTAAAAGCCTAAAGCTTTCAAAGATTATACCTTGGTGCCCCCCTAAGAACTGTAGCTCACCAGTGAAATACAGTCATCCTCAGACTTCAGTCCCAGGCCTCTGAGCTCTGAATATAAATGGCCCAATTTTAAAGGCTACAGTGCAATAAATGAGACTGCTGAGACCAGAAAGGTGATGCGCTCAGCAGCTTGCTCCTGGCTCTGGGGCTGCCCTTGGAGCATGTTGGAACAGCTACCAATTTCTCAGCATTCAGAGCAAATCAGCAGCTGCAGGCATGCACATTACGTATGCTCCAGGCTCAATAGGTAGGAGAAAAGGTATACGTGTTTTATCTTTCTTAAATGATAACTCACTTGAATTTAAAATCAAAGTTTTTTACCTTAAGATCAGAAAAAGGAACAGAGACCATACCTTACTGGTTTACGATGGCGAAGCCCACTGTGGTGAGCAGCACCGCACAAGAGCAGCGGTGGCATGGTTTAGTCTTACTCGCTAATGATATGGGACTTAATGCTTGTGCCTGCTGTCAGTGGTGAGGTCCAAATCAGGAGCTGCCCCTGGTGAAGCAGGTGAACTTGAGCTACGTCAACAAGCCTCCTCGCTTGTGCCAGTACTACGTAGCTCTGCTTTCTAAGAAGTGGATCTGCATATTATGAGAGAGGTATTCAGACAGAGTAGCTTAAGTATGTGTGATGTTGGGAAAGAAAAGGTGTGGGGACACTTGTTAAAGCAAGAGGTCAAGTGTTGGGTGATCTGAGTTACCATTTCTGACTGCCACTTGTTGTTTTGTGAATTCTGACCTAATTTCTATAGAGAAGCTTGCAACAACTCTTGCATACCAGTTCCTCAAATTGTGGGGTCAATAGGTGCTGGCACAGCACAAGAAATACGGTGCTTCTGCCTGAATTATTAAGCTGACATAAAATTAGAAGAGAAGACAATGAGACCGACCTGTAATTGTTTTATGGTATCTGATTGAGTTTGAGCACTGAAACCTTGCCTAATTATTTTATCCCCTGTTGTTCTGAAATGAAAAGAGTAATGGTGCAAATGTACACCTAAAATCTCTGTGGAGCAATGTTTCTGGCCCTCTACAGAAAAACTAGATGAAGCCTACATAGATTGGAACATTGGATTGACTATGAGGGAGTTAATTTATCCACTGTCCTTTATTTTGAATTAAGATATAAAAAGCCTGCTGAAACAAAGAAACCTTACTTTTGATTTTTGATGTGCCAAAAATCCAAGCCAATGCTATGGAAAGAGTACAAAGTAGAGATTAGTGTGTGTGTATGCATGTGCACATGAGCACACAACTTTTCATAATTGGTGTCTTTGTAACATCTGATTCATTTTTATGCTAATTTTCTCCATAGAAAAGATTCAGTGTGTTGTAAAATCTGGCATTCAAGACATATTGAATGCTGCCAGCTACTTCCTTTTTTGAAACACAAATCTCAAATCATTTTTATTGCTCCTTTATTTTTCAATTACTAAGAAAAAAAAATCCAGGCAATTCCTTTTTTTAATGTTTCAGTTTACTTCATTTAACCCTAATTCCCCAGTATTTTTCCTAGGTATTTGATATGAAAATTTATCTGTTACACATGTCCACATGTCCGTACTCTCTCTAGAAGTGATCTTGTTACTGCAGTATCTGAGCATCTTCCCATATTTTATTGATCACTGTGGCTGACTGATGTTGTTAATGGTGATCACGTTTTGTAGCTATTTCATTTAAAAAAATTAAAATCTTGCAACAATTTAAGGTGTGTAAGAGTGTTTTTGAGGGGCTAAGAGGGAGTTTAAATGTGTGTGTGTGGTTTAAACTAGAAAACGGAAAGTAGAAGGGTACTAAGTAAATATAGTGAGACTTGTGATCATTCTGTGTTGAACCAGGTGCTAAGGAAATCCTGCATGTTACACAAATAACCTTTATTCCTTGGCAAATTTCATTCAACGATTATATTTGGAGACCACATTGAACCTCAACTTTTGGTGATTTTTTAAAGTATATTTTGAGATGTTGTATTTAAAGTATGCAATAGCTCTCACTACCAGAGAACGCAGATTTATTGGCTTAAATCCACGTTCATGTACATACTTTTACATTACTTTCTATTTTCCAAATTTCAGTTGAGAAGGTTGTTGTAGATGTATTTAGACAATCTCAATAAAAACAGACAACTGCTTAAAAATGGGCATAATGCTTTTCAAAAAATCTAGCCTTTATTAAACTTTTTCCTCTCTGTAGGAAACCAGGTTGGCAGCTGAGGAAAGTGGAACAGTTTGAACAGACCCATAGTCCAGCTTTCACACAATTCACTTTCTCCCAATTAAGGAAAGGGGGATAATTCTTTCCTTGTTTAAATATGTGTTTCAGTGTTAACTTTCCAAAAGTGACCAGTATGCAGAATGGTGTTTGGGCATAAATGAAGTTTGGAATGGGACTGTAGAAGCTCTAAAATCCCCCAAACAACTTGCCTTTCAAAATGGAAGGTTTTAACAATATTTTCTCTGAAAACAGTAGCAAAAATCATTATTTTAAATGGTATTGCAGATTTAATTTACATCAGTGTTAAGAAAAGTAGAAAAACTTAGATGGTAGTTAAGTACAAATGGGTACTCATATTTTACATCAGTTATCATACTACCCTTATATGCCCTGGTATCTCAGTGCTCTCAATACTTTTCAGTCCTGTGCTTAATGATATGGCCAAAGCGTATCAAAAACATTTTATTTTATTCCTCCTACTATGCCATTGTGCTAATACTTTGGTTTCTTCAGCTTTTCTGGAAATGGCTAATATTCATGAAAAATATGAATGTATTAGTTCAGAGTGTCATTTCATGGAATTAACAAAAATCTTAGTTTTGAAAGAGGCTGTATGGATATTAAATGACCACTTTATTTCAGTCTGTGACATAAGCACACAATCAGTTCTATCTCTTTGTCCAAAGCAAAGCTGTGAAGTATGTGTATGTATTTGTATATAGACAAACGTATTTTGTAAACTTTCGCCATTTTTGCCCATGGATTTGGTATGCTTACAAGATGATTCTTGATCATGGAAAAATTGTGATCTTGCAGAAGTTACCTTCTGAGGATCAACAAGCCCGCGTTGAGAGCCAAGCATGCTGCCAAAACTACTGTTAGAATAGTAGCCTTATTTTTAACATATAGTTTAATGTAAGAACAGAGAAAATCTTACTGGATTATTTATGTGTTTAAATCCAAGCACATGCTAAAATAGTGTCTTGCCTACCTCCTTTATGACAAATAATTCTGTGTCAGCATATACCTTCTTCCTAATATCTCTCTAGTATCTTTCACTACAGGTGATACTTTGGAAACAGATATCACCTAATGTGATGTTTTACAGGTTTATTTTATTCTTAACCATTGAGCAAATAGTGAAAATTAAATAAGCAATCTTTACCTAAGAATGACTATTTAAAGCTAAGCTATTAATAAAATCCTCTGACAGGTGGAGGCACTAAGTAATATCAATTAGTTCTCTCTTTAGATATGAAGTATTCATTTTATAAATTTATTTATTCTCTATATAAAGTTTGTTGCCTCTTGAAAAATGGCTTGCTATTGGGAATACATCATGCTATTCATTTAGAAGAATATTCCGTAGATGATATGGACGTACTTGCAACAGTTTGGGGAAAAAAGAACAAGTGGTTCTGTTTTTCAAACATGAAGATGAGTCTGAGTGTTGGATTAAGAAAAAGATTAAGAGATGGCTTTGTGGAAATCTTCCGCTCAGGTACTGCGTTTACTATGTGGAGACAATAGGTTATCATAGGCATTACTAGCGACATATGTTTTTTTTTCTATAATGCCGTATTTCTTAGTTAGCTTTCTCTGTTAAAGCTTTTGTGAACTCAAAGGCGATTTGTTTCAGGCTGATATAAAACAGTCACTGAGAGTGGTAGAATTTCATTGTGAGGACTTAATTCATCATTCAGATTGCTTGGCTGATGATCTGCATGAAAGCTGTATAGTAGAATAAATAACAATAGCTGTGAATCACATCAGGATGGAGATGTTAAAAAAATCAAATGTGTTTTTTCCCAGGCATTTGGAAAAGTCATCATGCTCTCAGTGCCCTGGAATAGAGATGAGCGATCTGATTTTGTGTTCCTTTCACTCCATGTTGGGGTACACGGTGCAAACAGGGGGGCAGATGTCTGCATGCTCTCTGGCAAGGAGCAGTTGGATAGCGCACCAGCTTTTTTAAACAACTCCAACAAGACTGAAAATCAAAAGCTGGTATTTATTCAGATCTAATGAACCCTCTCTCCTGTGGGGAAGGTAACTATTTAGTCAGTCTGAGACAATCCAAAGGGAAGTTCTGGAAGAAATCAGCTTATTGTTAATAACACTAGTGTTAAATAAAAGTAATCAGAATATGGTGGTATCACTATGATCTGCTTCTAGCAAATGCCGACTGGCAGAGAAAATGGTGGTGGTTTTCACCTTTACTATAGTTTTGTGACAGGGGATGCGCTGGGTTTTTTGTTACTTTCTTATTTTCATTGAGGAAACGGTAATATACCTCCCAAATTAACTTCCAGTTAAATATAAAAAGGTTAGACTGTACCTAATCTCTAAACAATTGTGCTAAAACTTGCTTTCTTTCAGACATGCCAGCTCCTTTTTTAATATATTGTATATTTTTGTTCAACCTGTAGTTTTAAGTTTTACTGGACAACAAGAAAAAGGTGGTGTCCTCTAATGCAAGTGATTTTTGTACCATGTGATTGAGACAACTGAGTAGTTGGAGGGAGCTTGGAAAAGGGAATTGTAGCCAATTCCAAGCCGGGGGGGAAGCAGGGTCTGAAAAGAGGAGGAAACAACAAAAAGAAGTAATCAGGTGACAGAAAAGGGAAAAATTTCCTTGTCTGTTTGGTCAACCAAAGGGTGTTGGGAAGAGGCACTCAACCAGATTACATTTTGCAGGGTAACATGTTTCACGTAGATGCTTGGCTTGAGGTTTTTCTTGTGCTTTATAATGGATTGTGTTATGGAAAGATCAGTAAACATGGCCTTTTCCTTTTCTTTTTTTTTTCTTTTTTTGTCTTCTTCGCTTGAACTGTTGATGTCCACAATTATGGTTGTAAATATATTTCATAATGCAGTGGTGAAGATATGGCACCATCATCAGTGTAGACCTTGAGACCATGCTGAACTCAAAGGGGTTGTTTTCAAACCACCTCTCTGTGCTTGCTTCCACTTTGCTTCTGAAAATACTCATTTGTACTGGTCTGAACCAGAGAGGGTGAATGGGGAGGGGAATTCTGTTAGCACTCTTCCATTGCCCCTTCCTAGGCTGTGTTATGTGGATAAGGAGTTCCTTTCATTTCTGTATATTCACACCCTTTGTCCAGGTAGCACGTGTAGGAAAGGTTAGTATTTCCTTGGGTATAGTCCTCCCAGAGTATGTAGTCTGCATGGAATCCTCTGTATTACTGGCTTATTATTCAACATTACACATGGATAACTATTCTTGTAAAAAAACCCTGATAGTTTGACAGTGGCTTATGAAGAATACTATTTGTGTTTCTTGGTGTTAAGTACTACAAGGACTGGCTTATGTCTTCCTGGCAATATCTTCCTTATTTCCCCTCAGCTGCTGCAATATCATGGTAAATGGTGTAAAAGGTGTAGAGAACAGTGGTCAGCTTGTGCACCCTTTTCCTTCCCTACCCCGTCTTTGCTATGCAGGAGAGGCTGCAACAGTGACTCCCTCCCCTCATAGGAAGGAGCGTGTGGAGAAAAATCACGTTTAAAGTCTCCAGGTTGTGTGTATTGTGCTCCATGCTGTGGGAGTTCCCTGACTTAATGCACCTTTTGCAAGAGTGTCCTAATGGAGACTTCCTTAAAAGCCCAGCTCCTGCAGCCCCTGTGCAGTCCCAAGATGGGCATGGCCTGGCAGGTGAAGGAAAAGGGCATCACCTGGAAGGTTCCTCTAGGTTCCTTGTGGGATTTTTGCAGGCACTGGGGAATAACAAGCTGGGGAGTGTTTGACTGCTCTGGAGGGGAAGAAATCCCCCTCCAAAAGGGAATTCCTACAAAGTTATCCAACGGCTGCACCTCGCATGTGAAATGCAAGGTTTCCCGAGTGGCCATGTCTCGTACTGACGTTCCCTGGCTGCCTGCTGGCCCCACAGGCTAACTGACAGCCCCAGGGGGAGATGGAGGCTGGCCAATTGCCTCTTCCTGATGGTGGTGGAGCAGGAGGAAGGTCACCGCATTGCACGACAGCTTCAGCTATAGTACATGGCACAGGAGGTCATCCATAATGGAGCCATGCTGGGAATCATGCTCCCTACCTTCAGCCTACCGTTCCTCTCCCTGCCCATGGCTCAAACGCAGGGCTTCCTTGCACAGGAAGAAAAAGGGGGTTTCAAAGGTCTAAATGCTATTGAGCTAAACTTGGGGTTTAATTTGCCCAGGGTGAATTCTCTGTAAAGAAGTCCCCTCTCCTGCTTCACCCCTCTCACGTACATGTTTGAATTGTGCTTGCTTGTTTTAACACCTGGAAAATGGCATGGTATTTTATTTAAATATCTGCTCCTTCAGGACAGCACACCTGCCGGTACAGTGAGAAGCTTCTCACCATGTGTTACATGTGTATGCTGTCAGATTAAAATGCAGTGCTGTGATTTAAAAGGAAATTTCAAAGCCCTATTGTGCCTGCCTCCCAGCATGGTTTCCACAAGCACAGTAACTGTGTGGTCAGGCATTTTAAAAAGAGAGCGAGGCCCCTAGTTTGCAGAGCAGTGATATTGCGAAAGGGCTGTAGAGGTAGTTCCAACGAGAAGCATTAAAGTACTTGACTTGGGGAGAAAGGAACACATTCGAACACTTTCAGACAATAAGTAATTCTCATAGTCCCATGCCAATTGTTTATGACAATCACTTCATCATTATCATTTGTGTTTAGTTGTGTTTTGCTTTGGGAAGATTCCCACTTTCTGACTCTTACCTGAGCAATATTTGAAGAGGAGTGTGTATATGAAGAAGATGATTTTACTTCTTACCTTCAAAAAAATCAGAAAGCACCCTCTCCCTAACCCCCGTTCTCACTTATATTTGAAATGAGAGGATGATCTCTCTCCTGCCAACTTGTATTGAGACTGAATCAGCTCAGATCTTGGACAGTGGCTTCTGAATTTGGAGACTGGACGAGTATGG
Organism: Fregata magnificens; assembly: GCA_013389945.1. Classification (NCBI taxonomy): domain Eukaryota; kingdom Metazoa; phylum Chordata; class Aves; order Suliformes; family Fregatidae; genus Fregata; species Fregata magnificens. The sequence continues at coordinate 22,620 of WAAD01016672.1, forward strand.
TCCTTTGCCCTTGGACACTCCCTGGAAAGCGCAAGTGGAATTTTTGAGTCCATATGTCCACGTAGTGAAACATTTCAGGCTTTCCCCCATGGCACAGGAATACATTTAGAAGCTGTTTAGTTTTATATGTGAAGCATTGATCAAAATGTCATTGACAGATATGGCTGCTATCCCTAGGCTGGCCACTGATTTTGTATTCTCTTGGGCGAGCTGCTTAACACATCAGTTTGCTCACCCATAAAATGGAAGCAATACCTTTGGGGACAACGACGAGGTCTTTAGATGAAAGGAGATATTGAAGGGCGAAGTAGTGCTATACCGTGATGGTTATTCTTCTACTGCGAAGCTGCACTTTTCAGGTTTAACACTGCTTGGTAATGATCAATTGAGTTGTGTGGATTAAATTTTTAGTGAGAGTTATGAAATACTTTCCTAAAGAATAATAAATTTTAAATGCTACGTGAGATTTAAGAATTAAAATTTTGTCTTGTATTTCAAAGAATTTTAAATGACCTTCAGACTGAGCCAGCCAGTGGTTTGAATATGCTAATGAAATCACTTTGCTCGCAAGATGTTTTGTTTGTAATGAAACTCAAAACTACTGACCATGTTGAGCTGATGATGTTTGTCTGTCTAATACACTAATATTCATCAACGCAGTGTGTGCAGACAAAGTTCAGGTATGAATATAGATGACTAGGATTTTCTGGGAGCTCATATAATAGTCTCTTTTAGGTCTTGATCTTTGTAGTCAGTTGATGACCTTTATTTTACACTGATAATGAAAGAAAGCAGCATTATTTTATCACTTAGCTCCATGAATACAGAAATAATTGAGTTCTCATCACTAATCACTTTAACAAATTAGAAAGTCCCTTTTAGCCCACATCTTGCCAGCTGTACTTGTACTGAGTAGTGTTTTTGGAGTATTTTGAGACTGCTTACTGCTTAACGTACTGCTCAGTGAGGATATCAAAGTCCGACCCTAGTATTTTGAATGTATTTCAGCGCCCAGTTTTGGAGGTTTTTTTTTTTTCACTTGATTGTTGCTGTCACTTTAATTAGACTGCATCTAGGTGAATGTAGCTAATTTTTCAGGATGAAGTATGAATGTTATAGTTATCTTGATAAGAAAGAGCAAAATATGTCTTTATAAGCTGTGGTCTGAAGTATTAGAGTTGTTTAAAAAATAAAAGGCGCAGTAACCTCAGAAGATTCACATTGAATTTACAAAAATCCACAGATGCCACTTTTATCTTATGCCTTTACTACTGTAAATCTTATTAAGTAACATTCTAATCCTATAAATTATCACAAATAATCCCAAAAGAGTGAATGTCTTAAGTTGCAGTTTGTCTGGAAAGCTTTCCTCTCACAATTTATTCTGTATAAGCTATCTGTACTATATGCATTAAACAGCACTGGTGATACTGCAGATGAAAAATCTTTGAATATTTTATCTAATGCAACCTTAGATATTAAAAAAAAAAAAAAGTATTTGATTTATGAAAGCTCATCAAAGATGCCCAGAGCATTAGGTGAGGCCTTTGATATAATTTCTGAAACTCTAAATGACTTTTCATTAAAGCTGAAACTTTCCATTTAAGTATGTTGATTTCATTTATTTTATGCCAAAATTGTAGAAACTGAAGATTTTGCTTTTAGTTTTGGAATAACTTTATAGCTGAAAGGTGTTCATCTGTTCTGCTGGTCAGATATCCACATGTAATTGGGAACATATCAACCTGTTCCTCTTTTCTGTGACACGTAATGGGGGAGGAGTGGGGAGTAGGGACAGGAGGCACGGAGCAGAGGAGGGAAGCAGATGAGCACATCAGAAGGCAATTGTTATGCTAGAGGGAGAAGAAGGAAAAAAAAAATTAAAATCCTCATTATTCAGTACATTTCCTGTGAGTTTTAACTTATCCTTGTCCCAAGTTTCCGATAAAGTTGAGCAATGGGCAAAAGTATTAATCAGTCTCCCAGAATGTGATTGCAATTGTTACCTATTACACGCCTCTCAGACTTCCCTAGAGAGGCATGGGCAGATGAGGCACGCATTTGCTTCTGGCTGTGAATCATGTCAAATTGATGGCAGCTTATAGTAAGTGTCTAGACTACCAAAGTTTCTTTGGTATTCTTTCTAATTAATTTTAAAGAGTAGGAGATGAGGTCACAGAAAGAATATATGATAAAACACATTCTTTCCCTATATGGTGTGGAGGGGGTGAAGATGCTCAGGAGGATTGTCTTGCTATAGCAGAGACTTTGCTGTGATCCACCAAGAGCTGGAAATGGGCATAAAACCAGATCATGAAATACATCTTCCTAGGAAAATAACAGAAGGTGTATGTTGTTCAAAGACAGCACAGGCTGTAATGCTAAAGGCATCTCAAGGTGATAAACAGCCATGGAAGAATGTTTTAACTCTTTAAATGTACTCTGATCTCGTCAGGATTTTTGACCTCTAGAAGGGAATTTCTTGAAATCCTTTCAAAAGGTAGTGAGGCTAGTCTTCGATGCCCTGTCTGGGAATTAAAAAGAATTTTTGCTTTTGGAGATATGTGTGAAAGTTGTTTTCAAGAAAAACATTGGGGGGTTTGTTCATTTTCATTGTTTAATACAATTGCTTAATTGTATAAGCCCAGTTTCTGAGAATAAGTTATGTTTGGCAGATTTTTGCACTTTGGATAGGGAAAAGCTTGTACTGCCAGTTAGATTCTAGTTTTTATGACAGATGTTGTAATCTTTAATAGTAAATGGACTAATTAATAGCAAAGCTGCAGAGATTAGATCATGTGGTCTTAGGCTATATGTAATGTTGATGAATTACAGTATTAGATCGGTAGGTATTTGGATGGCTGATCTGGTTGGTTCCAAGGCATTTTCTGGGAAGTCTTTTATGAATTTGGGGATCTGGGTTAGCAGCTGTACCCTGGCAAGCTGTCTCTCTTAGGTCTGATCCGTTTGCTGTATTTTCTTTGCCCTGGTGTGCTTACACTCATTCTTTTACATTTTGTTTCCTTCCATCTTTGTGTTGCTTCAGGGTATAAAGGGGCATTACTGTAACATTTCAGACCTGGAGCTGGTCAGTTTGCCTTCTTTCTGGGTTTTTTAATTTATTTATTTTTTAAATAAACATGACTTCTTGATTAACTGCATTTGGGGAGAAACTTTTGCTAATGAAGGTATAAAATGAGAAGCAGGGGACGTATATGTTTACACCATTTTGGGGAGTGTGAAGGGACCTTTAAAGTACAAGTGAATGTAACTCATTTTTATGCTATAGTAACTTTTAAATGTTAGGGTTTTCCAAATATTTCATGTTACTGTCCAGCAGGCAAAAAATAAAACATATCTAACCATTATTTGTTTGTCCAGGTACCATATTGAGAGCTTTTCTCTTTTTAAGAAAGTACTGTGAAATCAAAGCCTTAGCAGGTGATACAATTTTACAATGTTTGATCCTTACAAAACTACTCTGATTTTCTTGTTCTTTGTTTTAACTAAGTTTTAGTAAACATATACTATATCATATGGATGAATGATCTGATCTTTTGAAAGTAGGTTTTTGTAATTGAACACATTTTTGGTTCTGAATATATCAAGAAATATGACTTCTGACTGCAGAAGTTTTGATTCATAATTGAAAACTCAGCTTAGATGCAGCTAGATAATGAAGTCAAATAGTAATAACTGTTTTTACAACTCCATCTGATGTGAGGGGAATTTACTAACTTCTTTTAAAAAAATTTAAAAAGGTTAGTACTTTGAAGCTGCGAGTCAATGTTGAATTTGCAAGGTTCACAGTAGCATTTACATGGTATTCAGTGTACATGAATATTTACAAAAGCTTTGTGAAAGCAATGTTTGTCTTGTAATATAAAAGGTAAAACTAGGAAAGAATTAATGGTCTGGCTACTGTAGCAAAAGCCCTGTTTGCATGATAAAAGCTCCCTGGTGTTACAGACACCCTTTCTGAAAGGACATTAAAAAAATTGAAAGAAGTCACTTGGACAGGAATCAGAGTGCTCACTGAAAAGTTAGGTTGTTAGAAATAGCACTGTGTAGATTTAAATTTGTAATCAGGTATACAAAATGGAAAAGTTCCAATTTTCAGAATGAAAAACTACATGGAAAAATAGATTTTTGTCACTGAAAGGGATGTTACATGGTCCCGAACTAACTGAAAATGAGTCAACCACATCACATCTGAGTTTTAAACCTGGCCTTTAACAACTGTGACATTGCTATTTTTGTTAGTATTTTGTAAATGTATTAAAGATGTTAACTATAACCTTTTTTTCCACATACTTGGCTAACTTCATGCCTGGTATAGGTCCGCTGGCTGGGCCCAGTTATAACTGTTTGCAGTGCTTTTCACTAGAGTCACCCTGCAACGAGCTTGGATCACTGCCATGAAGTGTCAGGGTCTTTCTCCAGCAGTGTATGTGCAATATGAACATTTTGAGAAGCACCAGTCTGACTGGGAGCATGAAGCAAACCAGTGGAACTCGTATATCTGTGTTATTTAGGTTTGTAAATTTTATCTGTAAGTTTAAGCATATTTTATGATGCTCCCTGTATGGGGAGCTGCTGACAAGGCTCAGGTTGTTCTCTGAGAGCCGTGGGAACACCACCTTTCCCTGCAGATAACAGATCATGTCTGTGCTGTATGTTCAGGGGCTCTTTTCTGCGGAGGTGATCTAATGTTAAAGACAGGTGGTTTGGAGAAACAAATAATCTTACGTTCTTTTTGGTCTTTATCAAGTAGTCCCACTTGGTCTAAATCGGGCTTTAAGGCTATTGTTTGCTTTAATGCAATTACACATCTTTTTTACTCAGACTCCAGCAAACCAGACTTTGGCAGCAAGACTGGATAAGCCTTCTATAGGTTTTTAAAGGTGAATTGCATTGTGCTGGTTCCTGGGAAAGTGTCTTCCTTGAATATGTTTAATCCTCCCTCTCTCCCCATCTTTTATGGATGAAAGTATCCATGGCATACATTGACAGTTAGTCAATTTATGCCTTACCTAAGAAAGAAGATTTCTTTTTTTTTTTCCTGTGCACAGTGTAATGTACTTAGAGATGTCTTTTTCATTTACAGTGTGGGAAGTAAACCATAACTCTATGATATTGCTCTGTCTTTTTAGTATTTCAATAACAACATGAGCACGGTAATTTCAGATAAAGATCTTTCCGGACAGTAAAAATAAGGGGAAGAATTGTGTAAACATGCAGATCTTTAGAGCAGTTGTGAACCACTGAAAATATTAAAATCTTGCAAAAATGACACAGCATCTGCGATTATAACACCGGTGTTTATTTCTATCCAGGTCACGAGTTTTGTGTAATAATACTGGCATATTTAATGCTTACATTATGAAACGTGCTGAAATGTCTCTGTCTTGCCTTTTTGTGATGCTCAATACTTCCATCTCCTGTTGATTGATACCACCTACCGTTGGGACCTCTCACTCTGTGAAGATAAGCCCTTGAAAAATAAAGTGCACTTGTGATACTGAGGAGCAGCCCAAGCATCTGTATTTAAGGAAAGCTGGGGCTACTCTCGCTGTTACTGTGGGCTTCACAGACCAGCTTTCCCAAGTAGTCTGTGCAGCAATGATAGAGTATTTCTGCCTGAGGGCTGAGGCCCAGACGTGCTACTGAGTTGACATGGGGAGGGGAGGAACTGAGCGCTCGCTGTTCCGATAAGGATCTTTAGGGTCTGTGTGCGCATGAAATGGCCTCCACTATGCTTTGCAGATACTCTTGTTATACAGCATTGAGCAGGCAGAGCTTGGATGCATCATGCAGAACAGTTATGACAGACTCCTCAGCTTTGCATGATTGCTGAGCAGTGCAGAGTGTGCCAGGAGTAAAATAAATTAAGAAAATACCTTACACAGAGGAATGATACAGAGGAATGCAGTTGGAGAATGCTCAACCCATTGTTTTATCAAGTATCTGCAAAAGACTGTTACTGGCAAAATAGAAACAAGTCAGAAGGTAGTTTCCCGTTCCCTTTCTATTTATTTTATAGTTTTTATCCAACTCAGTAAAAACTAACCATGAAATAATGGAATTAAAACATGGGAAGTTAGGTATTCTGCATAAAAATGAAACATGTGACAGGAATTTTTACATATAATTACATTGTGCAAAAACGTACAGGGGTGACAGGATGCAAATTGTAGTAGTATCAGAAATAGAAAGAGTTAAAGATCCCCCACCCCATGTGCAGTAAAGGCAGAAGTTAAGCGATAGGACCTGAGGGAATGGCAGGAAGATACACCAGGGGAGGTTCAGGTTGGACATTAGGAAAAGGTTCTTCACCCAGAGGGTGGTGGAGCACTGGAACAGGCTCCCCAGGGAGGTAGTCATGGCACCGAGCCTGACAATATTCAAGGAGCGTTTGGACAATGCTCTCAAACACATGGTGTGAATTTTGAGGTTGTCCTATACGGGGTCAGGAGTTGGACTCGATGATCCTTGTGGGTACCTTCTAACTCAGGATATTGATTCTATGATTCTACTCCTAAAGGAACCAGAGGTTCTCTGACGTGCATTATTGGGAGAGAGAGATACATAGGGGTGTGGGTGTGGGTGTGTGTATATATATATGTATACACACACACACCCCCTCTCCAGAGTGCAAATGTACATGTGGGAGATTGAGTAGGATATGTTTCAGCCTTAGGAGTGTCATAGTGATTATGCTTGTAGAGACTTCCATCTCCAAGCTCTTTATGTGAACAAGCCTTACATTTGCAACTTATCTAGAAGAAGGTCTTTGAGACCCAGGAGAATGAATGAATGAATGATGCTGCCAAGAACTGCATTGTGCCTAGTTTCCTTTGCAATTATGTAGTGCTTGGCAAAAGCGAGGATGAAAGTCCATGTTGTCAATCAGCATGGGATCATCTCTTGGGAACAGAGATGCTGTGCTCCTGTGGAGCAAAGTGATGGTGGCTGTCTCAGAGCCAGTCTTGAGAGCCTACAATGAGATGCTCTCTGAGCTGAGAAAACCATGTGAAGGGATCTTTCTGCCACGAAAACAAATAGCTTAATTCTTTCTAAACAAAAACTCAAACATTTTTTTGAAAGGTCTCTTCAGCATTTTGGGATTCAATCAGAACAGTTTTAGGGAGAAAAGAATCAGTCTCCTGACATGAAGTAAAAACTGGAGATAGCTTAAGGGAAGAAACTAAAGTGAGCTCAGCATTATCCTATAATGCACATTGTAAAATGGGGGTCAGTCATTAAAATCTTACTTTTCCCTATAGTCCTCCTTATAGAAGTAATAGTCACTTGAAAGGCCAATTTCTACTGAGGATTCAGGAGGGGGCAGATGGGCTTTGCTGTGACATGTACCAACAACATATCACCATCCAATTGGAGAATGGAGTCTGTGTCTCAGGGCAGAAAACCCCCACTGAATTTTTGAGAGCAGTTGTAAGTGTAGGGAAGGGATGATCTCTTTCAGTCAATGGCAGCAGGTCTGAAATTGCTGGCAGAAACCCTCAGCTGAACTGTTACACTTTCATTTTTAACTATTAGAAGACAATTCAGAAACAAAGGAAGCGAGGGCTCTGTGGGTGATAATCACTTCCATGTATATTACTTGGTCCACTTGAGTATGTCAAGTGAAGCCTTTCTTAATCATAAAGCACTCTCTCACCAGAAAAGGACACATCCATTTGGTTTCCATAAGCTGTCCAAACTTGGGATGCTGTGTTGAGATTCAGATGGTGATTGGGATTTATTAGTACATAATTAGTACAGTCCTGTCTTTCTTTTTAAGACCTGGCCAAAGAATGCTCTTTGGCGGGAGGTCAGATATAGGTCATATAATGACGTAAGAAGGGGTATTTCTGCTCTAAGGCTGTAGGTAAGCTGGCACATCCTGTTGATTTTTGAGGAGGAAAAAAGGACCTTGGGTAGCTTTTACAGTCCTATAAGATTAAGATTTTTTTTTTTTTTTTTTTAAAAACAACCAACCAACCAAAAAAACCCCCATCACTCCAGGTCTCCCATTTGTCGTCTACCAGCCTGGAACAAGTTTGGTTTTCTGTGAGTGTAGTCAGAGGAAATAAACTGCTGTTAGTTCAACCTGACTTCTCCAGTCCTGAAGTCTGATTGCTTCTTGGCACAGGAGAGGAGCACTGTATCATCCTTTTTGCTTATGATTAGCACGTTCTCATGGCCAGAATGGAGTGTCCTTGGACAAAGACCTGGCACAGGTTCCTGGGATGTCAGCATGGCAGTAAGGAGACGATTCTCAGGTTCATGTGACCCTAGGACCTCCCTAAACAAGCAGAAGAGTATCTATTACTGCAGATCTAGATAGGAGTTGGGGTAAGAAGAGCAAATATCAGCAAAATCCTTCTGCTGTGAGGCAGAGTTTTAAAACCGACCATCAAATTACAGTATACAGAGCCATAGGGTAACTTTGGGTAAGACAAACAATCTGAAGCCCAGCCAAACAGCTGCCTGTGGCTGGCGTGACAGGGCTTCACCACCAAGGGATTCTTCCTGGCAGAACAGCAGTAGTAACAGACTTAGCACAGTATCCACAGAGGCTGTAAGAAAGCTTTAGGAGAGCTGCTACTTATGTTAGAAATGAGCTCTGTTATTCTACCGGAAGAATGTGAAATTTGTCAAACACCTAGTATTGGTAACAGAGTCTAGCTATTCAGGATCCTCAAAAGTGCCAATTTTTTTTTAACCAAATAACTTCATTTTAAACCAAATGCAACTAAAAAATCAGTCATAGTCAAAACAAAAAGAAAAATAGTGAAGTTGTTACCTGTAGTGAGAAGTAGGCAATGTGGCACAAACACATAAAAATAAAAATCCAAGTCATTCAGCAGTACGAAACACAGCACTAAATAGCAGTGGCATGAAAATCTCATTTGAGGTGGTGTCTGGGGTGGTGTCACAAAACAGCTTTTTACTGTACCCTGAGGAAAACTTCAACACCTCATGATCACTGGCTGCACGTACTTTCCCAGTCTGTCTCAGTCCCAGCTTCTGCGGATGAGCACCCTTCATGAACCTACTACCACCTCCTCTAATGAACTCTATAGGCGTGGGAAGGTTGAGCACCTGGGCAAAGTTAGGTAAGTCTCCTGACATCAGGCAGAAATAGAAATCTGGAAGTGGGCTCCATCTTGTACTTGGGGACAGGCTGCAAATTCTTTCCATCTATGAGTTTGCAGTAGAAATATTACCTGCTGGGATTTGAGAAAAAAAGAATTGTCAGGGACAGGGCTGTAAAGTTATTCTTAGTGTTTCTTTTTATCCTATGGCTTCAAAACCCCAGTAGGTAGGTGGACTGGAGCTCCTTGTGGATGTATCATGCTCCTTGCTGAGGGAGAAAAGGTCACTAGAGGTGAAAATGCTTAAAATAATTGTTGAATTTCCACTCACTTGAGTAACAGTTTATGCATAGCACTCTGGCTGAGTGTTACACATCTGCCATTGGAGGTAACAAAATTGTGTCATAAGAAGGATATACCGTTTGAGAACTGTTTATAGCCTGTAGGGTCTTATAACGCAATGCCATCATTGTTGACTTCTCTCCTAGTTTCTCTTAGTGCCATGCTCTGATCTGAGAATTGTATGGGTTCCAAATACACCCTTAGCTGAACGAAATGCTGAAGTTTAAGACAGTTCTCACTCATTAGTCAGCATACTCATGAATCCACAGATGTTAATATGTGTTGGGCCAAGCCCAAAGTAATACAGATCGCAGTTCATTTGATGACAGTATCTTCCACAATATTGCAATGATTATTTTGAAGTTTTTGTATATTTTGCAAAATGAAAGTGCATGTATAGATAGTAGTTACGAGCGTAGAGCCTCAGCACTGTTAAAGCACATGTGCTTTAATTTGCCATATACAATAATTCTTCTCAAATTTCTCAACAACCTCAGACACAGCCTTCCCCAAAACACGTTTACAGATAATATCAAGGATTCTACAGAATGGCTTGATGCAATACCACTTTTCTGCAATAATCCATGAAAAATGACACAATAACATGTATGCTTGCTCCAGTATCATAGAATCATAGAATGGTTTGGGTTGGAAGGGACTTTAAAGATCATCTAGTTCCAACCCCTCTGCCATGGGCAGGGACACCTTCCACTAGACCAGGTTGCTCAAAGCCCCATCCAGCCTGGCCTTGAACACTTCCAGGGATGGGGCATCCACTTCTCTGGGCAACCTGTTCCAGTGCCTCACCACCCTCATACTGAAGAATTTCTTCCTTATATCTAATCTAAATCTACCGTCTTTCAGTTTAAAGCCATTACCCCTTGTCCTATCACTACACGCCCTTGTAAAAAGTCCTTCTACAGCTTTCTTGTAGGCCCGCTTCAGGTGCTGGAAGGCTGCTATAAGGTCTCCCCAGAGCCTTCTCTTCTCCAGGCTGAACAACCCCAACTCTCTCGGCCTGTCTTCATAGGAGAGGTGCTCCAGCCCTCTGATCATCTTCATGGCCCTCCTCTGGACTCATTCCAACAGGTCCGTGTCCTCCTTATGTTGGGGGCCCCAGAGCTGAACGCAGTACCCCAGGTGGGGTCTCACAAGAGCGGAGTAGAGGGGGAGAATCACCTCCCTCGACCTGCTCGCCATGGTGCTTTTGATGCCGCCCAGGATATGGTTGGCTTTCTGGGCCGCAAGCGCACATTGCTGGGTCATGATGAGCTTCTTATCAACCAGGACCCCCAAGTGCTTCTCCTCAGGGCTGCTCTCAATCCATTTTCCACCCAGCCTGTGTTTCTGCTTGGGATTGCCCCGACCCATGTGCAGGACCTTGCGCTTGGCCTTGTTGAACTTCATCAGGTTCGCACGGGCGCACCTCTCAAGCTTGTCAGGGTCCCTCTGGGTATCTGAAGTCTATGCTGTCAAAATCCTAATTCAGACATTTGAACCAGTATGGAATACCAAACACACAGAAAGTATCATCATCTTTACATAAAACAAATAAAAGATCTGACCCAACCATCTTTGGTCATGAAAGACCAAAAAAAAAGTCCCCACCCCAAAACCCCTCAAAACCCAAAAAACAAACTGCAAAAAAATCTCCTCATCAATACATTTTACCTACTAAAAAGTAAAAGTAAATGAAATAGACCATCTGTGTCATTTTTTTTCTGCTGCGGTAGTATAAATTAATAATAGGAACTGTGAATGGGTTTTATGTGACAGTATGGGCTCTTTCAAGAGTTTATCTTAGATAAACATTTAGCACTTCATGCTTATGTAAGGCTATCTGTTCAGAAACTTCCTCCTGGATACAGCTGCTCCATATTACACATCTCTGATTTATACTAGTATATGTTAAGACAAATGATTACTGTGCAACTGCTGGGAATTAGGTTAATTTAGATTATTTTGCTATAGGTTCTTGACTTTTGGAGATTTTCGTTTGAGCTCTCAGCCGGGTTACCTTCCAGAAAATTGCCTAGTTGAGATTCTGGGGGCAGGTGTTAACTGTGGAAACCTACTTAGTATTAAACGTACCTGTCTCCTTGCTACCGACTTTGGAGACGATACTTCTATATTTTTTTTTCTGGTCATTGTTCTTCACAAAAGACCTAATTGAAAATATCTGTCAAATCATGTCTCTGGTTTCCCTCTTCTTTCCCCGCCATTAATTGGACACGTATTGTGTTTGTGTGGGAAGGAAGGAGGCTCTATAGCAGTATAGCAATATTGCTGGGAAAAGAACATTAAAATGGATAAAGGGATTTCCTAGTGGTATAAATACCTGCACACGACCTCCCTGTGCTCTGGAGCCCTCCTGTATATGTATGTGCAGGTAAAAAGCCTGGAATAGTTTGAGCTGCAGTTAATCGCTCAGGATCTGTTCTGTTAGAAAACAGGGACAAGTGGCTGTTTTGCCTGTTGGAGGGTATGACTTGCCAAGCGTTTGCTTCATCTGACACCTTTGTACCCTTGAATTCTGACTCTTCTCCCTCTCTGCCTCTGATAATGCATCACAGCGCCGCAGAGTGCCTGCCGGTTTCTAACCATGCCACCAATGTTGTGTCTACAGGTACTTTTTAAAAATAATCTTGCTCTCAGTAACTCTCATTTGTAATGCTTTTGGATGATACGTGTTCATCGAGTTCTGCAATATTTAAAGTGTTTGCTATTAATGCCATGTCAGATTGGGACTACATTAAAGCAGAAGCATTTTCACAAAACTCTGCATGATGAGTGAATCAGGAACACCCTGAGTGTTTGTGTGTTAGCTAAATTTCTAGCTTTCTCTTAGTTTGTTACAAGATTAGGCTCAAGTATGCTACCAATGCATTAACTTAGAACAGGTTCAAACACTGTCACTGTTGGTATGGCTATATAGTCTTCAATGATGAGTGTCATGTAAATTAATTGAGAATTTGTTTATTATGTAACCAAAATTTAAAATAATATAAAGCACTTTAAATAGGAAAAATATTGAAAACAGGTCAGGTCTGAATATCATTTGGGGAAGCTTTCAAGAAGGAAAAACATTACTTTACAAAGCTTATTGGATGCTGAATTAAGACTGAGATTTAAGTGGGATGTCTAAAATTGGTGGCAGAAGCCTCATCAATATTTTTGAATTTTGTGTGTTTGTGTCCATAATCCAATTAGTTGTATTTAAATATTAGGACTATATAATCATTGAACTATCTGAGAGAGAGACAGAAAGAGTTTTCTTGCAGCCTTAAACCTGTAGAAGTGGGATTCTGGAATACAGGAGTTGTTGATGGAAAGCTTTCAGGAACAAAAAAAAAGAAATCGTTTTGATTTATTTGAAATTGCATTAAGGTGAGAATTTTATTTGAAGTCTTAACAAGAAACTAGCCTTCTGAAATGCATTGGTAATAGAACATAATAATAATAAGGAAAAGCATGTAAGTAATGAAAACTGAGCGTTGGTTATAGATAAAAGGATCTTACGCATTAAGCAGGAGGCTCAAAGTATCCTAATACGGCTGTTGGTAGTAGTGGCAGTAGGGAATAGGAGAACTTAAATTTTGTATGAGGCCAAATTTATGTATGTGTATCATAGTAGTATTTTCTAGATTCATCTGATTCATAACAAAAGGTATATGGTGACAGCCAGCTGAAAGCATTTGCTCATTTGCTTCAGATTTGGGTTTTGGTATTTGTAGTTACCACCTAAGAACAAATACCGCTGTAGTCAGTGGGAATTTTGTTTGCAGGATCACATCTAGCAGATGACCCTGTGAGAATGGCAGCAGTGACAGAAGGTGCTAACTATAATGGGTACAGGTTTGAAAACTTCATACATCGATTCAGAAATTGCAATAAACAATGCTGTTCTGGTGAAAGCATCTAAGGAGAATTTGTGCACAAAGTAGATGTGAAAGAATTTTTAATAATGACTTACATTAAATTTCAAATTTTTTAAAAATGTATATGACAATTCTGCATCATAAAATAGAAGTGAATATACTTCTGTTCAAATACTCTACCATGTCATACAGCTGATGTTCTGCAGTATCCTCAACACTTTGTTATTATTTAATTTAAATAGCATCATCCTCACTATTTAATTTTAAATCCTCATTAGCAAGTTGAAAATGCTATTTTTATGCATAAAAATTATAGCCTGTGTATTATGAAATAATGGAAGAATAATAGAAGAAGAAAACACCAGTAAACACTTAGATCTTATCTCAACAGAAAAGTTGCATTGCTCTAAATGCATTAGTATTATTAATGCAATCTTTGTTTTGGGTGCATTTATATTAGTACAAGCATGCCTGTTTTAGTAGATTTTATACTTGTATAAGTGTGTCTGAACAGGACGTTTTACTGTTATGATTACTGTTGTAAAAAACTGAGATTCTAATCCCTAATCAATTATATTGTTTTGAACAGCTGGAAGATGTGCTCTAAAGTGCAGTTTTACATATCTTGAATGTTCACAAACATGAATTTTTAATATTACACTTCATAGCAGTTATTAGGAGGGGACAGTATATGCATTTCTGTGCCTACTTATGCATGAGAAACAGCTATATCTCTCATTTCACATTCAGTAAAAAATTGCCTGATTCTTCAGGTACTGGCAATTACTGAGCACGGGTCTGAAACAGCCCTGTGAAAACACTAGAGGTAAATTAATTGTGTGTGTGTTGGTGCTGATAATGGAAAATGTTGGTTTTGGCCTAACTTTTTAGAAGAGCCCAGAGTCTATCATCCTGTTTCCCTACCACCCTGCCAAAGCACTCTGAAATGTTTTTGGTGGCTTGGCACTTAAGAAAATGTGACTTCTGGATGCCTGAAAGCAAATGTCCCAAACTGCTGCTTTTGGAAACCCGGGTCTTAGGCATGCATAAAATATTGCCTTCCTTGATGCCTGTGTTCACTGTGGGGTTTGCATGACAGTGAAGCCAATCAATTTTCTGGGAACATAGAGCAAGTGTTTACATAAGATTAAATGAAATGGTGTGTGGAAGTTGGGTAGGGAGAGGAACTGGTCTCCTGGAGAGTTCAATGCTTCCCTTCCTCAGCAGTATATGTAAACCGGGTTATGCCCATAGATTATACTAAAAATAACGCATTGAGACCACAGCATGACAATTTCTGGTCTTGGCTCAGAGGGTATCTCACTGTTTATACTGGCAGTCTCATCTGGTGCAACCTGGCCAAGTGTCTGGACTTCCAGCAGTGTTAACCTGATGGTTATGGCCCAGAGTTAAATGCTTACTGAATGCGCACAAAAACTACATACAAGGATACTGTCTGCCTCTGAACTTACAGGCTGTGTCTTGAATCCTCACACATTTTCTTACCAGTCACGTCTGTTTTGTCTTTGATCCAAACTCCTATATGCTCCCATATCCGCTTTGCCGTGACGACTTTGGGAAACACTTTGGCAGGCCTTCATTACTCTGTGCCTTCCTGTCATTATGGAAATCAACCGTCTACCTACGGGGTGATGGCAGGTAAGAGACATACCCTCAACCGGGTGAGCTATTAGCATGTTGATTTTGGTCAGTTTTACTTTAGAGGGACTGATTCAAGACAGTTGCTTAAAGACAGGACTGGGGTTAAAGCACTAGAAAAAGGGGTTAGGAAATTAGGGGTCAGTGCCCAGAGTTTCCCCAAACCTCTGCATCTCTCAGCAAATCGCTCTGTACCTTATTTCTCTCTACAAGACTGGGACAGTGCTGCTCCTTTTGCTTGCCTATGTCCACTTCCCCTGGTGATCATCACTTTTTGAGGGACCAGGAATGATGTACCTGTGTATTACTAGTACCTGGGGTGATGGAGCCCTGACTGGAGCTGTAAGATAAAATGGTGGCATAATGGAAGGATAGCTGAATTCAGCAGGCAGATCATACAGATGATAGTGGGTTTTTACACTCATGAATGTATGCTAGGAGTGTATGCTAGCATCCTGTTCAGTTTTCCATGTCCTAGGCTGAGTTAGAAAGAGGAACTGTTATTCTATGCAAGTTCAAGTAGCAGTCAATGAGATAATGCGATAAACCAAATTAACACAACTCCCAGGAAATAATCGTGACTCAGAGCTAATCCAAAATCAAACTCAGCATTTTATTTCACTTAAGATGAAGGAAATATTACAGTAAGTCAGCATAGATGAATACGTCTGCATAGAGACTTTTTACGGATGATGGGTAGACTTCCTTCACTGTGTGCAAAAGTCCAAATGCTCCTGTTTCATTGTCCATTAACGTATCTGTTGCAAACATTCCTGGCATTGTTCAGAACCCCGGGAAAAGTCCATAGGTATTAAACAAAAGGTATTGCTCAGAAGTTCATTTTATTTCATTCCAAAATAAATACATCTTAATTTTTCTCCTTTCTTTTTTTGCCTTTACATTTTATTTTAGGCATCAAGCCTGCAACTCCAGAGATGCTATCAGCAAGTCTCTCCCAGAGTCGCATCTTACAGACATGCAGCATGCCACATCCCAATGTGGTAAACGGTGTCAGCACCTTGCAAAGCAAGTCCCTCTCTTTTTTTTTTTTTTAGTCTTTTCCTTTATTTTTTGAGAAAACCTTCTTTTGTGGTTATCCTGGGTGAAGTGTATAAAGTATTCCTATGGGGTTAGAACCTCCAGGGCTGGTGAGAGCAATCAGGGCAGTGAAGACAAGAAAAGTAAATAGAGGAAGGGGTGGGAGCTTAATGAAGTTCTGAGTTCTGCTACAAAGTTTTGTGTAATTTAGAAAATTGGGAAGGATATCCTCAGAACCTGGAATTTACTGGCTGCTCCAGATACACTGAAGAGTGTTAATATTTGTCTAATTATTATTTTTCCCTTCAGGTCAGAAACTCTTTAGCTTTATGTACAATATCTAGTGAAAAAACAGCCTTCACTCTGAACTGAGTCTCCTTGTCAAGTCTGATATTTGTGAACAAAGGGTAGCATGACATAGTTTTGTTTGGTCCTTGAGCAATTTCTTTTTAAGCCAGAACGATCATTCTGAATGTGTTCTGGCTTTTGTTTTGGTTTGGTTTTTTTTCTTTGAGCTCTTACTTGTGTACTTTCCTCAAACAAATTTTACGCTGAAGCTAAACCAAGATAGTATCTTGCCTGAGCATGAAACACTTTTTACATGGAAATATTTTTGTACCAGAAAATAGAGACTGGTACATTTTAGGTGGCTCAAAATGTCATAGAGCCATCCATTTTGTTGTGCCACTTAATTCCAGCTGAGGCCTTGGATCGTTATTTGTTTAAATTTGCACCATTTACCATCTTATTTAAGTGCACCACAGTTTGCTAAGAAATAGGATGGCTGTGGCCTGTGAAAGTGGCTGTTGGTCAGTTTTCATGTATTGGGACAAGAGAGAGACCATATCTCCTAGGAGATCCTCACTCTTGGATACTTTTGCATATGTTATATAATAAATATTACAGATAAGGATTATGAGACAATGAAGGCATATTTTTATTGTGTAGTGGCAGAGAATAACTGTACTGAGTTTTCTTTTTGGTGTTACTCAGGTAGCCTGACCCCTTGCCTTTATAAATTCCCGGAGCATGCCCTGAGCGCCAGCTCCTGTGCCCTGGGCCACGGCTTCACACCTATGCACCAGTCCCTCCTCACAGATGATCCCACCACCGCAGACTTCAAGCAGGAGTTCCGCAGAAAAAGCAAGTCTGTTGAAGAGCCTGTCGACATGGACTCTCCTGAAATCAGGGAACTGGAAAAATTTGCTAACGAATTTAAGCTGCGAAGAATTAAGCTGGGTATGTGCTTTATGTCCGCAAAAAAAAGGCTGAAAAATTCCAGTGAAAGCCCAATTATTTCCAAATGTTTTTTGGTCTAGCCTCTGCAGTTT
This sequence comes from Fregata magnificens, assembly GCA_013389945.1. Lineage (NCBI taxonomy): Eukaryota > Metazoa > Chordata > Aves > Suliformes > Fregatidae > Fregata > Fregata magnificens. The sequence goes on from WAAD01016672.1 coordinate 39,969, forward strand.
TCTAATCATAACTCTAATCCTGCCTTGTGCTGCCAAACTTTCTCCACTCCTAGAAGGCTTGCACGGAATTAATGAACTTCGGCTTTTTGCAACTTAGTACGCGGAAAGTGACTATAAATTTTCCTGCCCTTAAATTATTTGTCTTAAGAGCAGAGAAAATTATTGCTGTTCATTAAATTACATTCAGTAGCAGGTGCGTTATTTTGTATGGCCCCAAATTTTCTGCAACTTAGGGCAGCACATGCTCTAACCTCTCATATCAATCCTCTTCCCCATGAAGTGCTTCATCTGATGGTGCAATGTCATTTCAGTATACAAGATAGGTGGCATTGTTGTGGTACCTGGCAGGCAGCTAAACACCACACAGCCGCTCACTCACCCCTCCACCCCCAGTGGGATGGGGGAGAGAATTGGAAGGGCAAAAGTAAGAAAACTTGTGGGTTGAGATAAGAACAGTTTAATAACTAAAGTAAAATAATAGAAATAATAATAATATTGTAATGAAAATGAAAACAACGAGAGAGAGAGAGAGAGAAAGAAAAGAAAAGCAAACAAACAAACAAACAAAACCCCCACAAGTGATACACCCGCTCACCACCCGCCGACCGATGCCCAGCCAGTTCCTGAGCAGTGATCCCCCCTGGCATACCATTAATATATTGAGCATGGCATCATATGGTATGGAATAGCCCTTTGGCCAGTTTGGATCAACAATTTTAGCTGTGTCCTCTCCCCTTCCAGCTTCTTGTGCGCCTGGCAGAGCATGGGAGGCTAGAAAAGTCCTTGACTAGGGTAAGCACTGCTTAGCGACAACTAAAACATCTCTGCATTATCAACACTGTTTTCAGCACAAATCCAAAACACAGCCCCATACTAGCTACTATAAAGAGAATTAACTCTACCCCAGCCAAAACCAGCACAGACATCCATGGCAAATCTTTCACACCAGTAGGAAGCTTCTCTTCCTGGTTTATTTTCTTGTGCCAAGACACAGGTACAGTAGCAACTGATATCTCTGTTGCTGTCTGGTAACTACTGGGGCTGATGTGAGATGGATTGCATTAGAGGGTCTCCAGTGAGGTGCTTGTCTGGACAATCTTAGCTGAGGGCAAAGGTGCACTGAGCCCTGTCTTTCTCACCTGTAGGGGATAGAGGTATATTGCAAAGTAAAAGCCTGTCTCACCCTTGTTTGAACTGTACTGAGAAAAAATAACATCCAGCGCTGCAGATTCAGCCCACTTATGAATATTGGGTACTCCAAATAAAGACTTGCAATTTTGACATAATTGCTTATAACATTACATTGTATTGTTACAAAATAGGGCATCCTTCTAGCTTTATAAATGTAAAAAAATTGTAAGGCTATTACAGGTATCTATGCATTACCTAAACAGCTAGAATGCTAGTGTGTTCCACTTGCAGTGTAAAAATAAGGACTGAAACAAAAACTTAGGGTTTAAAATAGCATTTGCAACTTTGTCAGTTTTTCTGTATATCATGTATTTAATGTCAGCCACAGCAATGGAAAGGTTTGCTAGGCCCCACGCTGTTAATCACTGTAATTATTACTGCATCTTCATCCTGAATTTGTGAAGGAACAAAACTTCCTCTGATGCAAACAAATGACACAGAGCCTGTAAGACTGGGCTTAATGCTCTGATGGGAAAAATGCAATTTGCACAGGAAAACTAATCTGAGGTTGAGCTTTACAAGGGAAGACAGAGTTAATATGGGCTGTGAGTCTGAGTCTGAGAGACACAGAGTTAGTGCAATCAAAATGGAGGTAAAAAGCTGCCTCGTGAGACATTCAGCATCTGAAGAGATCCTGCCTGTTCTGGCGCGGCGGCAGAAAGGGAGGACGATGAGCCAGACCCCTGAACATGGCACGTACATGTTCAGAGCACTGAACAGGGAGCTGCTGTTACAAAGCCAGTGTCTGTGTGGAAACTGCAGCATTCCTCTGATTGCTCAGTTGTTGCAACAAATAACAGGAGACCTGCGGTGCTGCCAGGGATTAGCTTATTGCTATTGCACCATCTATAGAAAGAAAGATATGGGGTGTCTGCATCCTTCTCGAATCCCTAATCTCGGAGTGTAAAACTCCACTAAATCAGTGTAAAACTCCACTGAAACCAGCAGGAGACTGAACACGTCTCTGAAGCGAGCTCGGAGTCAGCCACAGAAACCTCTGCAGAAAGCCCATCCTGAAGACACTGCAGGCACACACTGTTCATAACAGTCAGCAGTGAAGAGCTAAGCATCTCAAGGAAAGTAACGCTTTCTAGAAAGCTCCAAAGTGACTTTTTTCTCTTTGTTTTTGACAGGTTATACACAAACCAACGTTGGAGAAGCACTGGCTGCTGTGCACGGCTCTGAATTCAGCCAAACTACTATTTGCCGGTTTGAAAACTTGCAGCTGAGTTTCAAGAATGCATGCAAACTGAAATCGATACTGTCCAAGTGGCTGGAGGAAGCAGAACAAGTAGGAGGTAGAGAATTGAAATCCTCTAAATATTGATTTGCATTTAAACCAGAATCCTATATATATATATATATATGTTGAAGGACTAGTAAGTGTCTTTCATAGACTAAAGTTTTTGTTTTACCAGCTTTAAATACTAAAGTGTACTTATATTAAATTTTGGCTATCTTTCTTGGGTGAGCAAGGAGGGGCAAAATGAAATGCATGGAGGGTACAGAATAGCAGAAAGATCACTTGGCCTACTGGAAGTAATTTCTTTCAGTCCCATCCCAGCAAACTAGCTCCACTCCTGTAGCACAGGTCAGAGCTGTTATTAGGATCTGCAGGACAGCCCATTTAGCAGCATACAGGGATTCTTCATGAACAAAGGACTCTTCCTTCCAACCTCTGGCGTATGAGATGTGGCCATGGGGGAAAGGATTTGAGTTCAGCTGAGGCAGTGGTCTTTAAACCCTGAAGAAGAATAGCATGGCATAGAGGTTTTTGAGGTGACCTTTTTGCTGCTAGAGGATTCCCTTCCTTTTGCCCAGTTACTTTCCAGTTGCAGGAAGAGTCATGGGGTTCACTGGGCAAAGTGTACTTCCGAATAGGTTGGTTGATTTAAAGGAAATGGGTTGCCTTAAAGAGCAGCCTTTTCAGCTGGATGAATTGCGATGCTGGGAAGCAGTACGCCTGGAGGTGACAGCGAAAGCCAGGAATACCACTGTGCAGCACTCACCTAGCATGGGAAGAAAGAGATGATCTTAATGCTACTTTTTGGGTTGCCATTGTATTCAATCGTAGGAGATGCTGTTAAACAGCTGCTTCTGCCACACACTTCAGTTTCCTTTGAACAAAATGTAGAAAGCTTCCTTCCCCTGTAACTGCTGTAGAAATCAGAGGCTCTCCTAATGTGGCCAGCACATTGCAAGAACTGTTTGTGAGGGGGTTGTGGTGCGTAGCAGCCGCTGACTGCCTGAGCAGCGTTACAGGCTTGAGCTGCAGGGTAAGATCATGTGTGCAGGCAGCAGCCTCTGAGAAGCAAGGGGGGGACTTGTCCATCAGAAAGCGGGGTGGAAGAGGCAGATGAATAAATGGGGTTGGGGACCAAGGCTGTATTTCTGAAGAAAGATGGTGAGGTAGCTGAGGGGTATGGAAATGGACTCCATCTCCTTAGACTGTACCCCACAGGGTAGGAGAAAGAAGCTATGTCAAAGGAGGGTGCTGAAGTACAGCTCCGCAGGTACATAGGCACAGAGCTAGCGCTATTTGCAGCTTTACTGGTGGCACACCATTTTTGCTTATAACCATTTGTAGCTGGAGGCAAAACAATGCCCAACCATCTTAAAGAAAGAAGTACTCCTATGCTGCTCTTATTCAGCGGCATTATCTGTTATGCTTTCTTCTGTCTTCAAAGAAAGGGACTTTTTTTCTGGAGGTGATTGTGCTTGTTTTCCATTCTCTGTGGAAGGTAACTGCCAAGTTATGTTTTGTTTTGTTTTTGATACAGCTTTATACAATGAAAAAGTTGGAGCAAATGAGCGGAAGAGGAAGCGCAGAACCACCATTAGGTAATAAATACTTAGGGCGTTACATGTTAGAAACCACTTTGGCTAAGATGCTTCCTTTTCTTGGGTTCAAAATCAAAGTGTTATTTTCTATTAATGAATCCCTATAGATAGTGTTTCAAAACGTTTCACTATTTTGAAACATTCCAGTGAAAAATAACAGCATAACCCTCCAAAACCCCAATTTGCTCCAAATTATCTTTTCCCAATGAAAGACTTTTTCTCAACGTACAACAACACACTTTAATATGAAAAAATATTTTATTCCAATTCTGCCCAAATTTTATGGTATCTATATAGTGAATAAGGTATCAGAGCACCCTTGTTTTCATTTTGGGAAATTCTACACTATACGAAAATAAATTGCATTATTTTGCCAGAGAATTGAAGCCTGGGAAGTTTGAGCGCAAGTTTTTACACGTAATATTGCACCCCTGTCCCTATACTGTCACTGGATTCTTTGGAGTTCCCAAAGAAACCCTTTAATGAGCTAAAGGGAAAAAGGGAGCTGTTCTGGGAACCACCTTCTCCTGTTTCTTACATCTCTGGTGGCTAACATCTACCATCTATCTAGCCTCAACTGCTTATGGAAATCAAATAGGCTGGTAAATCATATTACAAAAACAATTACTAAATGGGCAAAATGAGAACATGGGGTATTTCCTTCTCCTTTAGATATCCCAGACTCTTATAAACTTTGGTGAAGAAGAATTCACTCAGGGGGCCTCCAAGGAGCTGTGGTATTCTTCTACAGGAAGGGAATTTGGCTGCCTCTGGGCACAACTCTGGTGCTGTCAGGCCCTACCCATTAGAGTGAAGTGCCTGTTCTTTGAACAGGGATCATTCCCGATGTGCAGTGCCACCTCCCAGAGAGGGAGGCTGCTCTGCTGTCCCACAGCCACAACACATACTTTCCCCTCTCACATTCAACTTGACTTGTTTTTTGAGTCATAGAGTCATAGTTTGGGCTGGAAGGGACCTTTAAAGGTCATCTAGTCCAACCCCCCTGCAATGAGCAGCAGGGACATCTTCAACTAGATCAAGTTGCTCAGAGTCCTGTCCGGCCTGACCTTGAATGTTTCCAGGGATGGGGCATGTACCACCTCTCTGGGCAATCTGGTCCAGTGTTTCACCACCCTCATTGCAAAAAATTTCTTCCTTATATCTAGTCTAAATCTACCCTCTTTTAGCCTAAAACCATTACCTCTTGTCCTATCACTACATGCCCTACTAAAAAGTTTGTCCCCATCTTTCTTATAAGACCCCGTTAAGTATTGAATGGCTGCAAAAAGGTCTCCCCAGAGTTTTCTCTTCTTGAGGCTGAACAACCCCAACTCTCTCAGCCTGTCCTTGTAGGAGAGGTGCTCCAGCCCTCGGATCATTTTTGTGGTCCTCCTCTGGACCCGCTCCAACAGGTCCGTGTCTTTCCTGTGCTGAAGGCTCCAGAGCTGGATGCAGTACTCCAGGTGGGGTCTCGCCAGAGCAGAGTAGAGGGGCAGAATTACCTCCCTCAGACTGCTGGCTGTGCTTCTTTTGATGCAGGCCAAGATGTGGTTGGCTTTCTGGGCTGCGAGTGCACATTGCCAGCTCATGTCCAGCTTTTCATCCACCAGTATCCCCAAGTCCTTCTCTGCAGGGCTGCTCTCAATCCCTTCATCCCCCAACCTCTATTGATACTGAGGGTTGCCCAGACCCAGGTGCAGGACCTTGCACTTGGCCTTGTTGCACCTCATGAGGTTCACACGGGCCAACTTCTTGACCTTGTCGAGGATGGCATCTTGTCCCTCAGGTGTGCCAACTGCACCACTCAGCTTGGTGTCCTCTGCAAACTTGCTGAGGGTGCACTTGATCCCACTGTCTATGTAATTGATTAAGATATTAAGGAGTACTGGTTCCAATACAGACCCCTGAGGGACACCACTCATCATCAGTCTCCATCTGGACATTGTGCCATTGACCACTACCCTCTGGATGCGACCATCCAGCCAATTCTTCATCCACCGAATGATCCACCCATCAAATCCACATCTCTCCAATTTAGAGAGAAGGACGTTGTGGGGGACTGTGTCAAAGGTCTTACAGAAATCCAGATAGATGACATCCTTAGCTCTTCCCTTGTCCACTGATGTAGTTACTCCATCACAGAAGGCCACTAGGTTGGTCAGGCAGGACTTGCCCTTGGTGAAGCCATGCTGGCTGTCTTGAATCACCTCCCTGTCATCCATGAGACTTAGCATAGCTTGTAGGAGGATCTGTTCCATGATCATCCCAGGCACAGAGGTGAGGCTGACAGGTCTGTAGTTCCCAAGGTCCTCCTTTCTACCCTTTTTAAAAATGGGTGCAATGTTTCCCTTTTTCCAGTCACCAGGGATTTCACCTGACTGCCATGATTTTTCAAATACCATGGAGAGTGGCTTGGCACCTACATCACCCAGTTCCCTCAGGACTCTGGGATGCATCTCATCAGTCATATTGGCTTTGATGTAACGCATAAAACGAAGATGTGATTTCTCTCTGACTTTTGAATTAAGTATTCCTCTGAGGGGATGCTTCTCTGTTAGGAGTGAATTTGGGACGCGAGATGCTTCATAGCTCATTTGCTCATTGCAGCACCTCACAAGGGATGAAGCTTTACTTTTGGGAGGCCAGTTTTCTCCTATCAGCTCCTCTACAAGCCAGTAAGGACTTGAGCATCAGTGCCAAGACCTTGCCCAGTTTATGCAGTATGGCCTGCATGACAGCTCTGAGTTGAGAGTATCTCTGTCCTAGGTGTTTTCCCCCAGCTAGAGGAACCCACTGAAGACTGTTCATCTAACATTGTGGGTTTTGGTGGTGTTTTTTAAGAGCTATTGAGAAAATCAGTCCTCATATTAAGAATTTTCTAATTATTCCTGCTTTTACATCTAACCCTGCTGCACTGGGAGTATCAAATATGGCAGGTTGTCAAGGGCACAGAAAATTGAGGGGAAGTTCAGGACCAAACCTCATATAGTAAGAAAATACTAACTGTTCCTCTGAAGGCATATAGGACCTCAGTTTGAAGACCTGAAACTGGTCAGGGAGATGGACTTTATTTGAACTGCAGCCTTACTCTTAGCAATCTTTAAAGGATGTTTGAAGGCAAACTAGAGGTAAAACAAAAGTCCCACAAACTAAAGTAGGTGAGTCATACCCTGAGCAAAAACTACTTAATTTGAATTTGCAGAAGCTATTTTATTTCATACTCTGATCAAAGCCTAAGAAGCTGTTAGTCAAAAATAATGATGTTTCTATACTTCTGTGTGTGTGCAGAACACCATGCTCTTAATTAGGTTGTTTTGGTAACATTAGTAACTATTGCAAAATTGACCTATAAATGAAAGACCAACAACATATTACAGATGAAGTAATGAAATAAATAGAACTCCATCAGATACTTTGTATATTTCTATAACAGAAATACCTGCACCTCATTTCCAGAATAATGCATGAAGTGCCCTCTTGCGTCCAAAGAAATTACAGCTACTGCTGGAGCTAGTTCTGGATGCGTCCTGGTGGCACACGAGCACGTTGCTGATACTCCGTGTTTTCTGAGAATACGTAACACAAACGGGAAGCAAATTCTATCTGACAATAAGAAAAGATAGTAGTCTTAACTTATTTTGTTTATTGAACCACTCAATTTTGGTCACTGCTGACTCTGAGGAATAGATTAAGGCAGACTTTTAGAAAATATGATGATTGCTAAAACAGCTTGCCGTAACCTCCGTGATTTCTGGAAATACTCTAGTGCCCTCTATATAACAAAATGAGATGTAGAACTTAATACAACATAGAACATTTCCCAAATGTAAGTGATGGAGCTCTTCCCCTTTGTAAACCCAAATGATGTGATACAACCAGGTAACCCCAGTAACGTGCATTTGCTGAACCCCTACAACGCTGCTGTGACCAGGGCAGAATGGGTGGTCAGGTTTGTTCCAATTCCTGTGATCCCATTCACGTCTAGTTAGTAGTTGTATCTCCTAGAGAACATGAAGAAGCATAAATATTTCATGATTACCACTGAAATTGCACCAAACTTGATGCTAGCTTTGCCTTTAAATTACTCTGTGCTGAAACTCTGCATGATGTGGTGTTCATGTCAGCAAAGAACTACAGTGTACTTTAAGCTCTCTGGGTTTCCTTTACGTAGGAAAAGAGGAAAACAAACCAAGTCACTACCTTCTGTGCTCTTTCTTACTTCTGAACTAGCGGTGAAAGCCTGAATGTGTCAGAAAAGTTTTTAAAGGTGAAATTTTATCCCTTTATCTAGTATTGCTGCCAAAGAAGCCCTAGAGAGGCACTTTGGAGAACAAAGTAAGCCTTCTTCTCAGGAAATTATGAGGATGGCTGAGGGGCTCAATCTTGAGAAAGAAGTTGTGAGAGTCTGGTTTTGCAACAGAAGACAAAGGGAAAAAAGAGTGAAGACAAGTTTACATCAGAACGCCTTTAGTTCTATTATCAAGGAGCATCACGAATGCCGGTAAAAGCTTTTCCATGTACAGATGTGGATTTCTGTTTTGCTTTTTGTAAATATTGTAAATACTATGTTGTTTAAAAAAAAAAAAAAAAGAGAGAAGAAAAATCAGTAAACCACTTGTTTCTCTTACAAGCTAGCCAGCTTCAGATGTAGTGTGTTGTGGAAGACCCAATTTTAATGTAAAATGTTGGAAACAAATTAAATGCTACTGCATGTATTTGAAGAGTTGGAGGTCCCTGCTTAACTGCAAGGAACCTATTATGCATTATTCAACTAGAAATGCTTTCCAAGTTGCCCAAGCACTTGCAGTTTCCCTCTGCTGTGCCTTTCTTGCATCTGCGGTACACTTAAAAATTATTAGAGAATGCCATGTAGGTACCCTAAGCATCAGGAAACAAAGCCTTTGCGTTGTATGTGAAGAAAGGTTACAAAGCTTGATATCAGCAGCTATAATATTGAAAGTGTCTTGCCTCTGCATGTCCGTACATGTGCTTTACCACCCACCCCCCATGCTAACTAGCTAACTGCGGTAACCTTTGCGAGACTGTAAGCCATTAGGCACGTGGCAGGGTCCCGTCTCCAGTGGTGAACACTGAGCATCAGTGAGAAATTAGAACTCCAAAGAAGAGAAGGTGAATAAGCGACCTTAAACAAGCAGTGGTGACACTGCTGAATATCTAGTTACGGCCAAGGATGGGATATACCCATGGGACCTTGTGGGACTGCCACTAGATCTAAGAGCCAGGAAGAAGAATGCTAGCTGAAGACCTGCCTTTCCAAAGGATGGCTCAAACTCAGCTACCCACTCACAACAGCTGTACACCTCTGAGTGAATCATTTCAGGTAAATTCCTTGTGTAAGTTCAGGACAAAGCCATTAGAAATGTGCCATAATTGCTGTCATTATTTACGGTAGAATAAGCTCACCAGTACGGAGGCATCAACACTGTTCCTACCGTGTGCTCTCTCTCCACGTACCACTTGACTGCCTTAAATGGGTCCCAAGTAGAAGTGACTTTTTTTTTATCAAAGGTAATTCTTGCTAATTTATTATATGCCTTAAAATTTTATTTGGATAGGCTTAGCTATAAAAATTGGGATACAATTTACCTTACCTTAAGACTTTGTGACTTGAGAGGGAAAAAAACTAGAGAATTATCATAGCTTCTATTACTTTGGGCTTTCTCTGCATTGTATTTTTTTCTGATTAAATCCATGTGTGGACATACTTACACCAGAGATAGTGTGTTAAGCTAAAAAAAGAAGGCCCTTGTGCTCTGAAATAAGCATTTACACAAAGCATTTATTGCACTGCACATTCCCACTCTCTTACACCCCACTAATTGAAAATAATCCCTTATTTGTCATCCTCTAGCCTAGAGATAATCGGGAAGCTCCCCCCCAGCGCCAGAGCTCCACCTATCAGAAAGCTAGGCACTGAGAAACTGAATTAATGACTGTAGTACTCACCAGGGATAGATTATCCAGCCATCTCACCAGCCCGGCTCATTGTTATTAGAATAGCCTGTTACCATATATGTATTTTTTACTGTATTCCCAGGACTGAAATTAATTGAGTACACACAAGTAGTAATGGCCAGATACATTTTATTTTTCCATAAAACAGACCTGATGATTTAGAAAATGTCTGGATAATAGGCCCACAGAAAGCAAAAGGAGTTTAATGTTCAAGACCACTTAGAAGCAGTGTGTACAAGTTAAATGCTCTCTCTCTAGTGTACATTAAATTATCTCTGATACCTATTATAGTGACCATAGGCATATTCAGCTGTGGAATTAGGCTCCTAGATTAAAAAAAAATACAGTTTTATGGATGAATGCATTTGCTATGATCCCTTAATTTAGAAGAAACCTTCAACTTAATAACGCAAAGGGGAGAAATGGTGCTATGTACTCTCTTCAGGTTCTTCTCATCACTAGCTTAGCTCACCCACTACAGCAGAGAAAGACCAAGCCTTAGCCTTTATCCACCACATGTATCGACAGATCATGAGCTGTCCAAAAGGATGAAAGATAAATACAGTTGAGAAGATGATTACCACTCAATGAAGGTGGTGGCATGCATTTGTGTACCTTTGATGTTATGTGATCTAATATTATGTCTGTGGAAACTACCTGATATATATAACATTTATTTATATTCTAAGTTATTTTCTTAATTATAAAAGGCTTCCTAGAAATGCTGTAAGCCTGTACTTCCCCCCCAATAAAGTATTCTGACATATTTGGTATTCCAGGTAATGGTCTGTAGTCCCGTTTTGGTAACACTTTACTTTCAGTTGTGTATCATGCTGCTGTGCTTATTCATTTTAGCATGCTGTAACAGCTAATTCAAGAGCAGATTTACTGTAACATTGTGATTTCTAGTCTTACAAAAACTCTCACAAGTGAAGGCTAATTGCAGAAGCAGAGCAAAATAAAACGAAAAGTGACACATAATGCCATTTTCTTGCAAAAGAATGACAAAAGGCTAAGTGGAGGGAGCAGCCATTATTTAAACACATCTAGTTGTTGTCATGGAAATTAGTAACACATTAGAGCAGAATTGTTTAAAGAAAAAAAGCTGGATGAAATCAATTTAATGTGCTGCAGCTGTGGTCATTAGACTTAAAGAAAGCAGCAATTCTTTTTTTTTGGTCTGTAGGAACAACTTACTGGGTAGTTGCCATTGGTCACTCTTGATTGGGGAAAAAGCCCTAGATAAGACCTCTGAGGGGCAGCTTTATAAACCTGCAAGTAAGTTTTTCGTTGGCCATTTGACTAACATGGGCTGCACTATTCTTGAGAGGTTTGTGGGGTTTTCTTTTTTTTCTTGCTTTTACTTTTCCCATGGTAACTTTAGGTAGGGTGTTAAAACTAGAATAGAGGACAAAACAAGACGTTATGACAACATGTAAATCTGTGGTTCACCTGTCTCCAAAGTACTGTGTAGCATTCTGTCCCCCTCATCTGAAGGATACAACAGACCTGGAAAAGGCCCCTATACAGGCAAAGCTAATGATCAAAGGTAAGATGAATAACTGTTTGAGATACTGTCTCTCTTCTAGATTTAATGTGTGTGCATTGAATGCTATAGAGGTCTACTGAATCATGAGCTGTGTTGAAAGGCTGGATGGAGGCAGGCTGTTCACCATCTTGCCTAATATAAGAACTAGGAGTAAACATGTGAAGCTGGAAAGAAGCTTAAGAAAAGTGGTGGTTCCTAATGTGGTGGGGATTAGCTCTGTGGAACTCCTCTACAAAAAAATGTGGGTGCCAGAAGTTTATTTATATGGACAAGTTCACAGATGAGAAAGCCACTTAAAGCTGTTGTATATAGAGGAACTTACATATGGCTCTGGAAGTGCTCTAAATTGAAAATAGATAGAGGCTGGAAGAGTATGAGGGGAGGAAGCTTCATCTACATTCATCTTGTTCTCATATTTTCCTGGGCATTGCTTACGGGCACTTGTGGAGTAGCATCCTGGGCGAGATGGACCTTGGTCTGCCCCGCTAGAGCCATTCTTAGGTGCATGCACCATTGCATTGCTCTTCTTGGATGGAGGACTTTCAGATTCAGTTGCTATTAAGGTATCAGCAAGGATAAAGGTGTTTAAGGATTGAGTGGGGTTTTCTTTTAGTCTGCTAAGAGTGATTTAGAAACAAATTCCGTTTAAGTAGGGCATGCAATTTTGTTACAAGACAGTTACAACATACTAACTATAATTGAAATAAATATAAGCCTGCAAACCTACAACACTTCTCACTCTGCTACTGATTTTTATACAGATTAGAGCCACAGGACTTAAAAGATAACTGTTAACAGAAAGACTGGACAGATATTGACGTAGCCCTAGTTCAGCAGTCTTACTGACACCAAAAAGCAATGCCTTTATTACCATTCGTCGAACACCCCATAGATAGAGGAACAAACTCATAATAGAATTATGCCCAATTTTGACAGTCATTAAAAGGATGAAGTGCACACTTCATTCAGAAAGGACACAAGCCGTGGCGTTCAACCAACATACAATCAATCAGTAACATTTTATACCTATTTCATACTATAGTTTTCTCCTCCAATGCCTAAGAGCAGTACTTGGACACCCAGTTACAGACAGAAGGGCATGCAAACTTAATCAAGTCTTTACTGAATGTTGAGTTTAAGTCAAAGGCCCACAAGCAACTACAACAAGTATTATGCTGCTTTATAGCTCAGGTCAAAGGAAAATTTATCAGAGCTAACAGGAGTCCAAAGAAAGCCCACTAAGAGACAGATGTGTAAGACCAACCCCACAGACAACAAAGTCATTGAGGAATAAAAAGCCTTTTATTAGATTTTTACAAAATAACCTGTAAAAAAAAAGAATATTCACCTCATATCAGATATATGCAATATATAAACTTACACATTCCTACTCACTACCTCACAGATTCATAGTCTGTCCATTACTTCCTTCAAAGAGAAAGTTCACCTCCATTCCTATGCCTAAAACCAGATGAAGGCTCACCTGTTTTTTCTTTCTCTGCTGACTTCAATCCTAAAAAGCAGATGGTGCAGCAACAGTGGATTCATAGAGGTTACGGTTTCCTGCTACACTTTCTCTAGCAGCAAAGTCTCTTTATGAAGTTTGTCCC
>WAAD01016672.1:64421-77058 GCA_013389945.1 Fregata magnificens
GACGAGCCCGGGACCCGGGGCGTGGGGAAGCCCGCCCGGCGGCGGCGGCGGCGGTGGCGTGCTTCGTGCACCGCTAAATGGTTTAGGTTTTCTTCGCCTGTGTCTAATTATTAAAGCTTAATTGCATTCAGCCATGCAGTGCTCGGTTCCCGTGCAGCTTCGTGCCTGGGCAGCCGGAGGGATTTGGGCTCAGGTCGTAAACCGAAGCACGCGTGGGGCTGGTTTCTGCCTGCCATAGGGGGAGCGCCGGGCTGCAGCGCGCCCACGCGTGTCGCCGGGTGAGGCGCGGGCCGGGTTCCGCGCTCCAGCAGCCCTTGCAAGCACAGCGTGGGGCTTTGCTAAGGCGCTTCCCGGCTTTGAGGCCTCGCCCTCAGCCGTTGCCCTGCCTGGGGAACGGAGCGTACCTTAGTTTTCTGAGATCAGCCTTTGTCCGAGGGCCGCAGCTACCGTGGCGCGCGAGGTGTAAGAGCGTGGAAAAAGTAACGATAATTTTCTCGCTTCTCAGGGTCTAATTACAATCCGTAGTTTTTAGTCAGGCAGTTTATAACGTCGCTGTGGTTTCATCGTTGGCAATGGCTTACGTACGTGTCGTGACCTTAGAAAATCAAAAAGGAGCTGTAGTAGAAAATACAGAGCTATTGGTTTGAATACTAGCTAGAGATACCTTCGCTTATTTTAAAGTGTTGGGGGGTTTATGCTAATTTGCAAGGAAAAGCAAGTGATTGTAATGTAGTAACGCATTTTGATAGCTAGGTATAAATTTAACCTGAGGAAGAATTGTAAGTTTATGGTGGCAGTACCCTAATAAACCACACTTTTATAACCTTGCATGGAAAACCACTGTATTAGAATATTTTAAGAGCAGTGTAAAGATATATGTGGACATAGGTAGGTACAAACTATGTATTTGGTGTCTGTATTCCTTGATTTTATGAAAATACTAATTTCATTGCAAATAGCAAGTTTTCATTGTTTTTCACGTGGCCTTTTAGTTATTTTTCACTGATTGTGCCAGACTGAAATCCAGATCATGTGTGATGACATAGACACTATGGAAGTTTAGCGATTCACTATGAGATAAGTTTAATAAAATACCCTTTGCAAGTTTCTTCCTGTACACCTGTACTGCCTGGTAGGCCAGATCAGTCAGAGATGAGTTAGTAAGCAAAACTGAAACCCTGGCTTTGAAAATGCACAGATGAAGGGGAGGAGAGCGCTTGTAATTTAGATTCAGTTCCCCACTTTCCTTGAGAGAGAGGCCAGGCAGCTTAACTGCAGAGTACTCTTAAATTGCGCTAACTAGCTATGAGACCAGAAAAGCGTTTTTCCACAATATTTCTTCATGAATGTTTACTTGCGATGAGGTAAACAAAGATGTCCGTAATAGGCTTCATGACTGTAATAAATAAGCTGTGTCAGAGCTATTGCTTGCCAAGACTTACTTTTTTGTGCTGTAAGCCAGAGTGCTGGGATGCTGTCGTACACTTGATTTGAATTTTTTGGTAGTAGCGATAGGATAAGAGAAGCCCTTGAATTTATCTTTTAAAAGAATAATGCTTAAACTTCAGTGCTTCTTTTAGATTCTCAATGTCTGCTTTCAGGATCTGTTTGCAAATCAGAATGCAAAAAGAATATCTTAGTCCTTTATGCTATAGACTATCTTTAAAAATCAACCAGATGGAATAAATAACCTTTCCTTAGTGACTGTATGCAACTATCAGTAGCAAACAAAAGCAGGGACTGTGTATTTTCCATTCCTTGGGTATTGAGTAAAGCGGGACACAAAAACTGGTTCAGAAGGATGATACAATATCCTGTATTAATTTGAAATCAAGTACCTTCAAATCAAAGTACGAAAAATTAATTTGGATAAGAAAAGCAGATTATTGCAGGAAAGCCAGTCTGCATTCCAGAGCTGTACTTAGAAAAAGGTGGCGGTTGTTTTTAAATACATATATAAGCTACTCTAGCATTGGTCCATTGGAGTATTTAAGCATATTGTTAATTTAAACCAGGTGACTAGGTTCAATCTGCTTAAAGCTAAACGTGTTCAGGTGCTCAGAAGAAATGGCTGTTATGAAGAGACCCTTGCGAATCAGCTCTTCTTAGAACAGTAGAGATAGGTGCTGATTTGCAAAAATACTTTTCTGATGCACTCGCAGGAGAAAGAGGTGAGCTTTCAGGCACATGAGTCTTGAAGAAACTCTCAAGGTTATGCTTTAAATCTTTTCAAGCTTTCTGGCTGTATCAGCTGGTCTAATGAAAGTTATTAGTCTTCCTTATCCCCCTTTCTAGGGTGAGGGAAACATCGCAAGTGAACTTTAGCTGACAAGCTAAGGCAGACTGTCTTGGGATGCTTTGTGGATAATGACCCAAATTTAGTACTCTGTTTGATCTATTCTGGGCCTGCCTAATTTCTCATCTGCAGATATAAGGAAATTAAATGAGGCCATGTGTAGTAAAGAATGAAGTGGGCGAGCTGAAAATTACTGGAGCCTGAAGGAGATAAATGATCAAAGACTGGTATAGATGTATTGTTACATGAAATGCACAGCTCTTAGCGTGTAAAATAAGGTTATGAGGAGAAGCGTATTTGGGGCCTCAGCAACTGGCCTTCTTCCAAATCCTGCAAAGACTCGCTCATGTTTTACTTTATCCTGGAGGAGCTCCACTGAAATCGAATGACATGGCACTTACAAGAGTAAGAGTTTGTGAGATCGTGGCGTACAGGCCACGTGACCTTATAACTTGTAGTATGAAGGTAGGCTGAGTTAGGAGGGAGACAGAAAGGAGAAGGCAGGGAGAGGGTTGCAGACCGTGTAGAAGCTCAGGCTGCAGTTCGGCTCAACACCTGAATTTCTTTTCTGAGTAAGAATCTGCTGTGGCACAGGCTGAATGCTATGACTGTGTTTAAATGTATGGCTCCGCTGAAGCCTGCGTGTGTGTCATGATGTTCTCTCTAATTGCGCTCATTAGCGATGGTAGTTGGAAATTGGAGTGCGCTCCCCAGGGCGGAGAGGTGATGGCAACACACTCCGTGGGCACAGAATGTGAGACGTTGGGGAGAAGGTGAAGTGGAAAGGGGCAGGGGAGGATCAGTGGTCATCACAAAAGGGGTGTGTGGAAATTTTTTAAGATGAATAAAGAGATAGAAACGATAAGAAAAAATGAAGAAGGCCCTAGACGTGAGGATAAAAAGAGTGGAGAAGAGCAGTGGAAAAGGTGCGGCTGTAAGATGCTGGAGGTTTCCTCTGGTACTTTGGTTCTGAAATTCATTTTCTCTGCTTTGTTCAAAATGAAATAACTTACTTATGTGTAGAATTATAAAAAAGGATTTTATACAGCGCATCGTGCCCTCACCTTGCAGATCAGACAATTTTCCAGCAACTTTTGTGGAAAGCTCACGAGAACCGAAAAATGCTTCATTCGTAGGAGGAAAGGGGGAGTCGCATCTAGCAAATACCCAGGTATGAAATAACCCTTAGAAATGCTGAAAGTAAAATTATGAGATAGATTTCATAAAGGAAAATTATTTAACTGTCTACAAATAATGGTAGTAGTGAATTGCTGTCAGGTAAGAATAATGCCAAAATAAATGAGGTTGCAATGGGAATCAAGTCAGTGAGCTACAGAACAATCAGTGGATTATCTATTTGGAAATAGTTTATAATTCCAAGTGTTTTCATTTTCCAAAAAGGATATTTTCATTAATTTAAGAAAATATTGAGGAATGTGTTGAATCTGAAATATGAGTGAATGTCTTGCTTCCCATCTGTTTGCAATTTAAGTTGAATTGGGCACGTATGTGAAGCAGAGAGGGTGTACTGTTGGTCTTATAACTTAATTGTTTCTTGCTTTCTCTGTCTAAAAAGGATTAATTGCCAACAGATCGCTAGTCATATATGCCTTACAGCGTACAAGGTGTACAGGATAGAGGGAAATACACATTTAGGTGTGGAAGCATGGTTTGATTTAATTTGTTCTTGTGAGGACTGTGTGACATCGGTGGAGACTGAAATTGTCTTTTTATGTGAGAGGCGCTTTGTGATGTGCATGTTTTGCCTGATAATCCACTGAATTCACTTGACAGACTTCTAAGTAAGTAAAAACCGGCAAGAATGAGTTAAAGAAAAACTCTAGTATCTTAAATGTGAGATGTTACTGTAGAGTTTGCTGAAGAGCTTTTAGTGAACTGGAACTCTGAACATTTAAAGGATGTTGTCTTCATCTTAATCTTTTACTCCTGGATGTATTTGCGAACAATTCTGGAAAAAAACCAAAATGAAAAACCCAACCATCCTTAACATATGTGAGTAACTAGGCGAGTAAGTTTCTTCTGTTGCATGGAAACAGCCTGTCAAAGTAAGATACTTATGTGTGCAAGATTACACCTTAGTTTCAGTCACTTTCAGCATCTTCCTAATAAAGTATAAGTACTTTGCACCGTTTAGTATGTGCATGAAGTTCAGTACTTTGTGAAATCCTCTAAGTGCCCAACCCCTCCTTGTGGAAATCTGGTTTTAATTATTACCTTGATTGGTGATAATAAGATACTTTTGAGTTGCAGCCTACATCTTTTATAACCTTCACATCTGATTGCAAGGTTCTTCCTTGGTGAAAGAGCAAACACTTCATTATAAAATAGTGCCATTACTTTGTACAAGCAGATTTAGTTTTGCTTCAGTAATCAAGTACAGTAGGACATCGTATTTCTGTAGGGCATTCATGAAATCAAGGGTTATACTTTTAAAAGCATTTGCTTGCAAATATCATATCTTTAAATGACTTTGCCCAAGGAGGAAAGGAAATCCAGGCTAGCAACCAAATAGGTAAATACTGTTAGCATTTTATCACAAGCTTCACGAACTCCTCAAGGCATCAAGTTTAGAAAAAAGAACGAGAGATTATGGGGAGGATATTTATTACTACAAACCGCGAAGTCAACAGGGACTGCTAAATGTTCTTACAGTCATAATAGCCTATCTCATGTTAATTCTAGCCCGAAGCTCTGTGACTCTTTATGTGCAGAGATAATGGGGGGTAAAACTCTATTTTTAGTTTAGCAGCAGATTCCTCCCAACCATGGAAAATAAATTAGAGAGCTTTGCAAACTAAAAAATGATTTGGGCTTTGAAGGAATTCCCAGCAATAATATACAAGACTTATTACCTTGGGTAGTTAGAGGGTCCCGTATGTTTATGGCTGATAGTAGTCATTTTGATTGAATATTGCCTTAGTAACTTGTTTTCAAATAATTTGCCTTTAGCCCAAATCTGTTGATCCTAAAGAGAAGACCTTTTTGGTAATGTTCTTATTGTTCATACTTCCTGTGTGTATCTTAGATGAAATGTAGTGTATGTTGCCCAGGCAAAATGCTGCATTAATGGTGAAGTTGTTATATTTCACTTAGCTGGAATTCCCTACACACCAAGATTTAACATATCAAGACCTATGTCGCATAGGTTCAGACTTGAGAATGTGTGTACAATTTTTTTTATCAAGTAAAATACACTACAAGTGGTTGTTCTGAAATAATGCATTACAAACCTAGGAAATTCAATTTAAGGTTGTTATTGTTCATTATTTGTGTTACACTATTATCTAGGAACATGACTGCTTTGGGCTAGGAATGCTATAAAGGTGAAACAAAATGAGTTCGCTCCCCAGAGAACATATTGTCCCAATATAATAATAAATAATATGTGGACGTCAACAGACTAGACAGTGTAAAGAAGCCAGAAGATTCCTCGCATGCTGTCTATGCGTAGGTGTCAAGGTAAAAAAGACGTTAGGCATTTGAAAAAAAGACCTTTGTGTCAGTTTGTGAAGAAGTCCTTCCAACAGTGATGAGTAGGTAAGGAGAAGACAAAAGGTGGTTGTCAGAAGCAAAATTAATAACTGGTTGCTAAAAGCTAGAGTTAATGAGAACCGAAGGAAGGAGTCAGTGTGGACTGTGAATGTGAGGTGGTATGGAGGTGGTACGGAGACTGGGATAGGCCGGGGAAGGCCTTGAATAGAGATGCACTGTTTGTGGTGGATAACTGAAGGAACCACTTGGAAGGAGGCAATGAAAATGGCAATGCAGTGGAAGTAATGAACTAAGGTGATGGCCTTTTGCAAACCATTTTGAAGGAGCCAGGCTGGGTTCACCAGGGATGTGAAGAAGGATGTTGCACTCATCTTGCACCGCAGTAAAGAGTATCTGGTCTAAAGCTTCAGCTTTGTGACTCGATAAGAAAGGCTGGTCTAGCAGAGCTGCTCTGCAAGAGGGATTGGTAGGATTTTTATACAGCTAAAACAATGAGCATTTGGAGATGACGCTCAGCTGTCTACCCTCAATAATGACGGTGAAGGCGGTGGTGATCGTATTGGTGAGGAAAGGGAGAAGGTTGGAAGCACTGGATAGGTGAAAGATTGGAGACACTGCCCTATGGAGCTGAATATCTATAAACTAATGAGGAACAAAGAGACTGACATTTCAATTCAAATAGAAAGAAGTCTGGAGTAGAGAAGCAGAGGTATAAGTTATTAGAATAAGCGGGATAGTGGAGGTTTTGTACTAATGAATGAGACTCTTCAGAAACAGAATAGAGAGAAAGGAAACCAAGGACAGGGCCTTACAAAAATGAAAGGGTGCATCCTTAATATGTGCAATTCTAATTTTTTTTTTTTAGCATTTTATTTATGGAGGTGATATTTTTAGAAGTTTGATAAATTGGAAGTACTTTAATATTAATTTTATTCTAAGTAAAGTGCATGATATTCCTCATCCCTTAAGAAGGCAAGACATTTTTTTACTTACAATGATTCTGCAATACTTTAAAACATTTATTATTCAGTCTTTTGATAGCTCTGAGAAGAAGCAAACATTTATTTAGTGGAGTTGTGGTGGTATTCTTGCATCCACATGAAGACAAAGTGATTTTAATATTTGTAGAAAAGTTAATGTTTCTTTTAAGTGTAAAAGGAATGCAGAAATATCTCTTAACACTGGAAATGTCAAATCAAGGATTTCTCATCTTGATCTTTTTGTTAATGATTTATATTTTCACTGGGATTCAGAGAGCTTGTCACGCTGTCCTTTGAGAACAGCTATAGCTACATAATGGTCCAATCCAACAAAAAATATGTTCACTTCCTGTATCGCAAAAGTGCATATAAAACTCAAAGTCACTAGAATCTGCTCCCAAAGCACATACTGCCAGAAAGCCAGATATATTTTATATTGCATTGGGCCCTAAAGTGTTATAAAAAATGGCATATCCCTTTTTTCATAGCTTTATGACCAGCAAGACAACATCAAGCAGTTTATTGCAGACCCTGTTTATGCCTTGCAAGAGTGCAGCGTAGTAGACCCTTGTGCATGCTTTGTTTTCAGCACCAACTCTGGAAGCAATTTTGAATCTCATTTGATTTTAGTTGAATCTATGTTCTCTTTGTTGTCTATGTGTGAATCAGTATTGAAAAAATTAGACCAATGGTATTTTCACTGTTTAAAAAGGCATTCCATTTATTTTAGATTAGTTCAGACTCTATTTTTACGTCATGCTTGACAATTTCTTTCTTAACCCTTTAATGCCGTTGTCACTTTATACGCTAGGGTAAAACATGTGCCATTTCCAGGGATGGCGGGGCAGGAGCTCAGCCACATGTAAATGAGGATTCAACTCTACAAAGCCAGGAAAGACATTTGGCCCCATTAATTTCAGTGAGAATTCATATGGATACTCCCTTTAAGTTAATTGGGATGTTTCATTGGTAAACGAGGTAGCCAGGATCCACATGCAAATGTCTGTAGCCTTCTGGGAGACTCAGCTGTTGCCGGCAGAAGCGATGTTGAGCAGCCTCTCCTTTGCTCATACAACATCAAGTCTCCTGAGCTGAGCCGTTGGATCTAATTAGATCCCTATTCAGGGGACTTGTCTGGCTTAACCTTTAAATTGCATCTGAAAAAAATGTGTCTCTATGGTGGCTCTTTTTTTCTTAACTTATGTCAAGTTGTTGAAGTGACTACCGTAGCAACTGTTTGCTTGTAAAATAGTATTGCCAAATTAGCTTACTCCTTGATTCTGATATGGCTATAATTGCTAAAAATTATGGATCTTGGTCCAACATTAGAGGGAGAGCGTGAAGCACAGGTGGTTTTGATGTCCCAGTTCAGCAAAGTTCTTCTGAACCTGTATGCAAGCGCTTGATCCTTCTTTCAGCAGAAAAGTCCTTTTTTCAGGACTTGCTTCAGTTTTGGAAATGAATTAGAGATACAGCTATTCTGCTGAGAAGGAAGACTTGGTGACTGCCTCTGTTTTTGCTGTTTGCATAGTGCGCGATAAACTGAATATGCTGAAGTCTTGCTCTCTGGAGCGGAGGGGAAAGAAACTCAGCTGCTTTTTTCTCTCTGCTGCCCAGGAGAGCCAAGTCCCCCCAAGCAGGAGGGGATCCTGTGGTTGGGGGAAATACAGCTGGCTGGGAAGTCAGGGAAGAGCAGCTGTGTGATGTGCCTTTTTTGCAATAGTAGTTTCTGATTGTAACTGCTCCTGGGAATTACAGATATTTTGGTTTTAGGAATAGTCCCTGTACAATGGGTATTTACATGATGGTGACAGAATTCTGAAACGGGCTGTTTTGTTCAGAGTTCTGCTGACTACATCACTTAATAACAAAATATCTCCTTTATTAAGTGCGTGATCAGAGCTACTGAAATTTGTAATGTTAGGCAAATCCACCAATTTGCAATTTAGCTCACTGCAGTATCAATTACAGCTGGTTTCTTGTGTTCGTTGTTGCCATTCATCTTCATGGAATGCCTTAATAAAGGGAATAGAAAGAGGATTATCATGCGCTTTCCTCTTGTACAGAAATAGATGATACAAGCACACCAATTTTGTCTCACTTATAAATAGCTTCTGGAAATAGTGGTCTGTGAGGGAATAGGGCTGATTGACTCATTCGTTGTGAATAATTTAGCCTGAAAAATTAGCATTTTTGTACATGTATTATCCATGGAGAACTGCATTTACATTCATCTATTTGTTATTCATAATATTCCATTTAATAGTTTATGAATTGCTGTCTGAATTTTTTTGAGATGTGCTTAATTCACTGCTTTGTTACGTGTGATGTGTGATGGTGCTCTGTGTCATCTTGATGGTTTCTGGGTCCTCACTGGAGGACTGAAACTTTTAGCTAGAGAATAATTACAGCCGTCCAAGGTTCTTTGTGGTCACATGAGAAGATGGCTGTCCTCTATGAAGTGGACTCATGTGCCAGCATGTTTTAGGAAATGGATGTGGTCAGGGAGGGCAGCTGTTCAGACTTGCAGTGGTTGTGAAGTCTGTTTCGCGGTGATATTTTTTTTTTTTAATTCAAGTTTGTGCAAGACCTTGTAATCTGGCTTTCTTATCAGAGCAAATTCCCCTTTCTTTTGTGAGAAGGCAGGGTAGTACAGAGTCAGTGCGGGACTGGGAAATGTGATGTCCTTCATTACAGCCATCAAGAATGAAGCAGTGTAGGTGGAGGTGATGGAGAGCCGCTGAGCAAAGTAGTGCAGGTGCCAGAAACTGAGTGTGTACATTAGCATGGTATTCTACCCATAAAAATATATATCAGGCTTCTAGTTAAGGAATTTCTTGGATATCTCTACTGAATTGTGTTTTTTGCATGTATGTGTACTTACCTGTGTGTATGTCCATTGTGTATATATACACACATATGATGTATACATGCCTCACTTTCACTCTTTTATTCTTTTCCGCTCTGTGTGCGAGTGGCCTTGCACAGGTCTGTTTCTCATCAGCAAATGGGAATAGCAATCATTTCCCACTTCCTTCTCAGGATTGTTGTATTTTATTAGTCCGAGTTTTTGAGGTGCTGTGAGCATGCTGACCGTTTGTATGGAAAACCCAATAGTGCTGGATTGCCAGGGTGTGCTAATGAGTGCCAGGAGGAATTAATGATATAATCACACAAGCAAATACACAAAACCACTGAATGTTAGTTTTATGCATGGTTACAATCGATGTCAAAACTATAGGATGTTGTATAATCGAATAATTTATTAGGCACAGCTGGTTAACTGCTTACAGCAAAACAACCTGTAGCTTAATTGCTCCTTCTCCTGCACTGGTTTTATGCATGGTCTTTCTGGCCCCAATACCCAAAGAAGAAAACCCTGCCTTGGGCTTCTTGAGAGTTGTGCAAGAAACAGTGGGTCATAACTCATCCATGTCAAATTAATGTTGCTGTCATGGGACATCGATGGCATAATGAAGGGAAAATAAGGGCATTAAGGAGAGTTAGTCCTTCAATAGGGCTTCCCTTCTGATTTCATCGATATGCTAAATGCAATCATATCTTTTTTTTTCAGGGGGGCGGGCTTTCCCCCTAAGAAATCATGATAATGTCTTTAAATAATTAACTACGGGGAACAAATATGAACCTTGTTGGTTTTAAGTGTTAATAATTTTATTAGTTTGTTTCCATTCAAAATGGAATTGTTTTATACATTTAGGAATGCAGTAAGGGAAGTTGCCACATGACATCAGTTCTAAAATATCTTTTCCTCTGAGGTAGTTTTTGACAGTTCAACTATTTTACTTTATAAAGTACAAAGTTAAATGTCTTGCTCTGACCCATGTTCTAGAATGGCAGTTCACTATTTTGATTTTGTTTTCAGGATCTCTCTTTTATAGCCAGGTAGGTGATGGGTACTGATTCTTAATTATTTGCATGCATGGGGGGCAGTTTGAACAAAACCAGGATGGTTTCTGTGGGTCATTGATTGTAAATGAGAGAATTTGAGAAATAGTGCTTCATTTAATCATTGAGGCCCCTTCCATGAAGTGTTGGATTTTCAAAATAATCCCCTTGATTTAGGGGCATGAGTCTATTGGGACAGGTGATGTTCAGTCACACAAGTCTTGTCTGCATTCAAGTCGTTCGTTTACTGTATCAACACAGGGGGCTGTTCGGTCCTATGGTGTGATGGTAGATATTTGCTTATTCCTGATTTGGAGAGAAAATGGGAACGTTTTGCTGCTTTAATTGTGTCCATGTTAGAAGATTGTATCCATTTAACTGTAGCCTTCACTGTTAAATACTTCAGATTTTGTTAATAGCTCTGGTGCTAGATACTGTTGAAAATGTATTCATATGTCTTCATGCTTTCTGTCTTCATGTTTAGAAGCAGTGATTTCTTGAATAAGTAAATACATGGGGATAGAAATAAAACTTAACAACATTCAGTAGTGGCATAAGTTAGCGTATCAGGTAAAACTCTACTTTTCATCACTGTTTTGCTTTTTATTTGTGCAGTGCTCAGTCCAATGAATCCATACTAATTCAATGGGATTGCAAGGACCTACTGCTTTATGAATAAAGAAATACACAAATTGGCGCAGGAATTTCTTCTGCTACTGAACATTGGGACTGGGTATGAGCAGTTCTTCACCTTTCTTGCCTATACTGTATTCCCTAGCCCTCCCTGCATGTCTTTTGTACGCATCTTAACTATACGGAAGTTCACCCGCTGTGCAGACCATTTAGCACCTTCTTCTCATGTGTCCTTCACCTAGCATGTCTGTCATGGCAGGTGCTCTAGTGTAATTTTTAAGTCACACCAGTTATCACTGTTTGCTTTTCTCTGTAGATCTAGAGGTGAGAAGCCATGAACTCTACTGTATCTCTGCACTTGTGCGAAAAAAACCCCTAAAATTCCATTTCATACCTCCTGCTCTGACAGAGGTGTCTACCTTGGCAGAACTTAGCTGTCTCCTTGAACATTTGGTGGGTTTCTGGTTTTCATATATGCATTTGAATGGAAGGAAAAATAAATTGAAGATTCAGTTTTTCATTTGTGTTTATGGCCATCAGATCTTGTTTAAACTGTTGAATGCAGCTAATGTACTCTGTCATACATTCCTCTCTGCTAATTTCTTCCAAGATAAGTAGCCAGCTTTGTTTCTTTGATTCCTGGCAGGTTGGTTGGTTTGTTTGTTTTAATCAAGGGCGATGGGAAGCTGGAAGAAAAATCTTTCTGTTCACCTGCATGGTGAGCTGTCACTGGAGAGATTTTTGTAAGAAAAACCCTAGATATTCTTAATTAACAGTTTCCAACTTGTTCTACAGAGCCCTCAACAAATTTAAGGCCTCTTTCTAACAGGTCTATGAAAAGTCAGTCAGAAAAATAAGCTCTGCAGTGGGCTTAAATTTGTTTTGCAGCTGTTCACACTTCTGCGCCAGTGCTATAGGGTGGTGTTACACACATGCACACAAAAAGCTGTATGCATATTATTTATCTGTATATTTTCTGCAGCTAACTGAATGGCAACATCAAACAGGAATCATTTTCCTTCATACCACTCTTCTTTAACCTTGAACCTTTCTCAGTTGGAGACTCAGTTTCCCAGTTTTTCTAAGTACTTTACCACGTGTACAGATTTCAAGGAAATTGACCCTTAAATTTCTCAAAGCACTTGGCCATTATTCCTGTTCCCATTTTCTAAAAAGATAAATTGTTTATAGAGCACTAAACTCAGGGTGCCACCAACACAGCTCAACAAAACTGCATTAAAAATCACGTGAAAGAGGAATCGAGCCTATTCACTGTATACATCAATCCGTGATATGCTGGGAAGGAGAG
>WAAD01016674.1:6935-23938 GCA_013389945.1 Fregata magnificens
GTGTGGCTGCGCGGGCCGCTCACGGCTGCGCGCCGCCCTGAGGCGATTTGCGCCGTCGTCCGTTAGGGCCCGGCCGGGCACTGGAGCAGGCAGCGGGCTGGTGGGAGGTTGTCCCCCTCTGAGGGGGAGTTCTGCTCTGGGCTTCCCTGGGGCGGCGACTCAGTTTTCTGCCATTAAGGAGCCATGATGCAGATTTCATGTCCTGTAACGAAACGGTGCTGGCTGCAGCGGTGCGCCAGCCAACTGAGCACACGGGAACACATCAGAAGCAAGACAGCACGCTCCCTTTCAAATTGTGTGGTAATTTATGATCCAAACCATAACAAACTGCTCCAGGGCAGTACGGCACAACTTGTATGTGGAAAATGAGAAGTGCCCAGTGAGTTCATCGTGCTGTCGCTGTTCTTTTTCCAGGTGGAGCAGGAAAGGACACCTCAGTCCTAACAGGAGGCAGCAGCGTTAGCTAGGCATTACACTGTTGGCAACGCTGAGAGTGAGCTACCCCCCAGTCTTGTAGAAGCTGATACACACACCTCTGGGATCTTACAAATGTGCATTTAGTCCAAAGTGCTTTCAGAGCATTCAGCGACAGCAAAGGAGAGTAACCTTGAAGATTACCAGCAGTTCTGTCAATGACTTTAAAAGCCATGGAGCTCCATTTGGCTAAATGAGCTAGTTGAATCCCACATGCTTTATTCACATTAAACTTCTTATTTTGTTCATTCTGGAATGCCACTGTCTTCCAGAAAAAGCTTTTGCTTCTTGGGAACTCCGTTTTCAGTTTGCCTGCATAAAGCAGTGGTGCTCTCAGAGATTCAGCTGTCAGTAGGTTTTGCAGGATCTCAGCTCTGGCCCCTTCACCCCACACGGGCAACAGGGACCTACCTCCCTACAGCCAGAAAGATGTGACAGACAAGGGCAGAAACATTGCCTGTACGCTGGCAAGGAAACCCACAGAACCTCTTGTTTCCTCAGGCTCCCTGGCAAGAAAAGATGGTCCTTTCCATGACACAGTCCTGTTTGCTGGCTCTTTAAAAGAGCAATAAAGTGAGCGCATGATTTATTAGCTGGTACAAACACATTTGAAAATATCCACTTCCAAAACCATTCCTGTGGTCACACCACCACCAGGATTGACAACCCTTTGGCCTGGGCAAGACTAAAACAAGATACAGTGCCAGTGAGACAATGTTTTTCTGGGAGACCTCCCTGAAGTGTCAGGTCCTCAAATACAAAGCCTGTTTCCTGTAGTTTAGTACCTACTTACTCTAAAGAGAAAGATTTTCATGCATCAGATCAGTAACATTCTTGCCCTCTGAGCATTCCTTACTCAATCAGATCTTTCTAAAGAAAGCTCACTTGACAGAATGTAATGGCATCATCTGTTCTCCTCTAATTTTCTGGATCAATGTAGGAAAATCAGGTCCATGGGAAGGGCTTATCCCCAACCTCAGAGCTTCCTTGGCGCATTCCTTCCTAGGAATATCCTGGGACTATTTAAAGCTGCTTAAGAAATCCACCTCACTCCCACAGGGATGGTTACCACCTTTAGCATACACTGGAATTGCTTTAATGAAGTCTGGCTAGATCAGAGCACAGCATGAAGAAAAGCAGAGCAGACAGAGTATCAGTTGCTGATTTCCAGGAAAGCCTGGGTACCTATACACTCCTTGGTAAACTCCTGTGCTAAATACTGAAGCTTGTGTAGAAGCTCTGCAGTCATGGGCAAAATTGTCACTTTTCTGAACAGGCTTTATCTCCTGTTTGTGTAACTTACAGTTAAAGATCCATTTCTTTCTAGACTATATAGCCAAAAAGCAGGGTAAAGAGGATTTGAGGTATTGATTTCAAATGTATGCAAAAGCATTTCTTTGTCAGTGATGGAGTAAAATGACACTGTCTTCTTTTGTAGCTCCAGGAAAACTCCAACCTTCAACGGTTTATCCTTGTGTAATAATGTTTCTTGATCCCTATGCCATGCTGACAGCTGCTTTTTGGGACCTAACCATTCTACACACCAGGAATGCTCTGTTCTTCCTAATTTGTCCCTTTTACCAATCATTTCATAAGCAACTCCAACAGCCCATCCATCACTGTCCTTGGTAATTACTTCCCAGTAGTGGCACCCAGTTGAGAAGCTCTGCGAACACATTACTTGACTGATGCAGAATCTGTTGGGTGATGGTTCATAATCAATCGGGTCGCTGGAAACCTGTACTTTCCTGTTCTGGGCTGTGATTGCTAAGTGCTTATATACTCTTGTGAGATCAAAAGTCACATCATCTGCCCCTAGAAAAGAGAAAGGAAAATATTCTCACCTGCAGGCAACAAGAAGACAGATCACCTCCGTATTTACATGCATCCTAAATAATAGTGGATGTGCATCCCTACTCAAGAACAGAAATGAAAACCAATGACGATACAATAAACCTTAAAGTTCAATCCTGCAAATCAGCAAGAATCCCCAACTGAACACTAACAACTGTATCCTGTGCATACTGAAACATTTAACAGGCACAATTGCATAAACATCCATGAGAGACTCACGCACTCCAGTGGGAAGGTGAAGGTACTTGGCACCCTACAGGACGGATCTTATTCCTAACCACAATCTTATACAAAAATTACCCTTTTGCCAATAACAAATGGGATACTTACTTTAATAAAACCTACATAGTCATCTGTTTATTGGGACATGTTCTTGCATGTTTTATCAGCAAGAACATTTGGTTTGTGTTTCAAGCTACAGCTGTAGTACTGTGTGTTGACTAAAAATATTTCTGTAAAACTGATGCAGAATTCAGACAACAAATTGAGTCATTACAGCTTAACACAGTAAAGATCAGTAAGGTGCAGTAACTGCCCATACACCAACTCAGACTCTGCAGCCAGCACAAGCTACCACACAGCTTATGTACCTCCATGAAACAGGTTTCTTATCCTTTTTACTTTGCACATGCAGTCAGGTATAGTGTTGCATTATGCTGCAGTAACTGATTAATTCCTGGTAACTTCATTGTGTTTCTATCCTTTGGGTAAACAGCCAGATCTCCTGCTGATGTTTGTAAGTACACTTTTCTTCAGCAAATCCACAGTCTCATAGTCACTTGAATGTTGTTATTGAAGAGTCACACTGGCTTGCATACTTACACTGAGAAAACTGGCTTGAAATCATTGGTTCTGGATTTTTAGCTGCAGGCTCTGGAGATAATGAGCAGACATTTGCCTCCTGATATAAGTCTGGAGGTTGCACTAAATACAAAAAAATGAAACTGTTAAGGCACTTCTTCAAAATGTAAATAGCAAGTATTTATGCTTCTAAAGGAAAACATACACTAAATAAACCTAGCTAGTGGTTAAAGAACAAAACAAAGAGTTGCTTTTTTGATTGTATAAGTTATCGAAGCATGTGTAGGCAAACATTTTTATCCAAAAATGTATGCTGCTGCCCTAAGTGTGGTCAGAATGGAGCAGTCAGAAAAGTTGGATGGGTAAAGCCGTTGGATCTTTCTATGCAGATAAGCCAGTTTCTGTCATAAAAGTGCTTATGGTGTTCTTCATTTTTTTCTGAGTATCATGTGTTTCTTGTGTTACTTGCACATGCATTTCATAAGCACAAAGTAATTTTTTACTCTAATTGCTGACCAAAAAGCCTGACATTCAGCCGTACAGCTTTAAGGGCTGTTTTTAATTTTCTATGACATTGTAGTGCATATTTACAAGACTCATTTGCAGGCACTTTCTGATATAGTTACATAAGACATTGGCTTCATCATCAAAGCCATCCTTAAAAGTTCCTGCCCCACACCTCTGCCCACTGATTCCTCAGTTTTGCTGGTAAAAATGATTGTGGAGCAAAGCTGTAAAGTCAACTGCAGAAACGATCAAGATAAGAAAAACCCTGAGGTGAAAATATGATTATCTGGGGTTTTTGAGAGCCAGTGCAGGTAGTATTGGAAAAGGTGGGAAGGGAAGGATTGCCCCTCAGTGACAGTAGGGTTTTAGGTCAGTCTTAAGTTGCTCTCAGAATCACTCAGTGGTCTTTCTACAGCAGAGAGATGGTGCTGGGAGGAGGAGAACTCCATAGCAAAGGCCATACCAGATCTAAAGTTTTGCTTAGACACAGCTTTTGGTGGGAGGGAATTTTATGCCTGCTCTTAGCAAAGACTTTGCTGTTACATTACTCTGTGTTTACAAAAAAAATATTTAAATGGATTATGTTTCATTCTCCATTACTGATCTGTGTGTCAGTCAGTTCTTTTCTTTTGGGCTCCCATGAAAGAAGTATCAAATAATCATGTTGTCTCCAAAACTGCAGGGGGTTTTATAATAATCACACACTTGCACTCCTGATTTCTCTGAAGTTTTTGGTTTGTTTTCCAAAGTGACATACCAACCTGTTTTTGAAAGAATGGTTCTTTCATACAAATCTTAGTGTGGGGTCAAAGTAGTGTCAAATTACAGCGGTCTGACCCCCCCATGCAAGGGACTGAGTTGAGGGGGGTCACATGCAGGACCCTGCTAGATCCAGTCCCTCTAAAAAAGAGATTTCAAAATAAGGAAAACTCACCTGGTAGGAACTGCCAAGTGTACTTCTCCAAAAGTAAAATTTCCAACTTTCTCTTAAGATCTTCTACCGCACTTTTGACGACATTAAGCTTCTCGTCAAGTGTAATTTTATTCATTGTTGAGGGTGAGCCTTTGTACCTATGTCTCTCAGGTAAGTTACTCTAATAATGACATAAAAGAATCAAGGGGAAGATGTAAACAATAGCAGTTTTTCATTTTCATGAAGCATATCAGATTATATTGTAAAGCCATAGTGGAAAAACAGCGGTGATGTCTCTAAAATCTTATTCTTTGTATTGAGAGCTTCATTTGTAGGACAGTTATCTGAGAGAACTAACCTGATATCTTACAGAAAATATGAAAGGGTAGTTTATTCTTAATAAAAAAAAAAATTCTTTTCCCCAAGAAAACTAAGAATGGGACTAATTTTTCCTATATAACAATTTCCTTAAGTATACATATGTATACACAAACTTTATCTTTTTAAACTTTCTTCTTGTTCTAGAACCCAAACCAAAAGTTTTTAAATGTGTTAGTATGAGATCTAGCATAAAATACCCATGAAAGGGTAAGCCTCATTTGCCTAAATTTAGGAATTGTGGAAATCTACATCTGAGCTTGTTCTCTTAGTCTGCCTTTATAGTCTGTGGAAAGAAACAGGCCTTTTGAAGGCTTGATTAATCTCATTTGCAGGTAGGTGTCTCAAGTAGGCCAGATGACTCATACTCTAAAAGTACCCATTTCTCTTCACTGCCTATGAGGGGACTCTGGATCAGATATAAATACATAGTCACACGAGGTGAATTCCAATGTAGGCCCCTGTGCCTTGGCCTTGGAAGTCCCCTTCTGTCTCCTGGCACCATCACACCCAGTGAGCCCTACTCCAAATTCCTGCTAGCTAATTTGCATCATTGGAATTGTTGTTTTCAACATCAAATCGGGCTCTGCAGAATTGAAAGTGCTTTAACTGCCTCTTTTGAGAGCCCTTGACATATTTTCCCCAAGAAAGTTATTAGAAAGTACTTAATAACTTTGTGAGTTCTTTAACTTGCATACATTTGTGTATATATGCACTCTGGAAAATAAAAAGATAATAAAGGATCTTATCTTAACCTTAGATTTGACTCAGGACTGGATTTAAGCAATGCAGTCCCCACTTCACTCCAGCTCACCAACGTCCTTGGAACAAATCTAGTTCTGAATTGCATCCTCAGCCTATGCCTTTTTTAGTACTTTTTCCCTCTGAATTTCTCACTCCAGACTTTCCCTGGTAACAGCAATGTCTGTGGATTGGTATCATTGTCTCTACTGAGAATAGTGCAGTGGGGACCTGAAAGTGCTCTGTACATGTTCAGCTATCCAAGACATTTAGCTTAAGAGTTTCTACTCATATTCAGCCACTTCATCTCTTACCGTTTGGGCTTTGATGTCTGTGAGCTCGTATGCTTCAACACAGAGCTGGTGAATAGTCTCTTCAATTTTCTGTTGAGCTGCTTTTTTCTCTTGTTCAATGAACATCAGTGTGTTTCTCTCCTGTCTTTCAACATATTCCTTCATGCAACAGAAATCTTTAGTAATCTGACTTTTGATCTGAGATGCATATTCCTGAACGGCAGAAAACATGGAGTTCATTGTGTTGTTAGAAAAGATGTGTGGAATATGAGAACCTACTGCCCCATCTAACGTGCTCTTTGACTGACCCCTGCAGACCAGAAACAGCTACCTTTATTCAAAGGAATAAAATACATTTGGCACTATCCTGCATTACCTGCAATGAGATTTTGGGCATGTTAAGGATCTTGACTATTTTATGGCCAGCAGTCTTGGCTTGACAACTTAGAAGGGTCAATATTGCCTCTTTATGATTTGCATTTTGCATCTAAGAGTTCCAGAAACATTCAGGCTATTCCTGGGGTAGGCAGAAAAAGGCAACAATGCACAACTCCAGTGGCCTTTGTGCCAGCCAAGACAGGAGTTAATACAGCTGGTGCCATAGTTAATTCTCATCAATAAAAACAGAGTTGTGACAGCAACAGAAGGAAACAAAAAGGCAGATTCCCGCTCTGGGCTGGAAGGCTATGCTGGAGTCAATCACGTCTCCAGGTGGCAGTGGAAACAGAAGTTAACTGCAGGTAGTGTACCTCTGCTTTACTGAGATCTTCCCGCAGGAGTTGGATGGTCTCTGCAGTCATTTCTAGTTGCTTGGAGAGGTCCCATATCTCTTCCTCCTTTAAAGTGACACATTAGACCATTTATCTATATAACCCTCAATGAAAGCATGACTAGGTCAAGCAGCAGGATAATAAAAATCCCTACATCGTTGACATTAGTTAAGCACTGGACTGGTTAAGGAGGGGTCTGGAAGACACAATTCTGAGTGGGAATAGTCACAATGAAGTCAACATGCAACAGTCATCAATTACATGTTCAAATATAATTGTGAACTTAAGCCCTTGGCTTGACTGCAGAGAGACTGAAGACGACTTTTTAAATACACATGTGCTAAAATAATGAAGGTCAATAGATTTTTCTCATCTCCTCCAAGTTTGAGAGTTATTTTAAGCAGAGATCTAGATAATGAACCAGTCTCATTTTGTGCCATTCAGCTGGGTGGAGCTGTAGCACTGTATAATAATGTTACATGTCCTTTCAGGAGTCTCCAATGCTATATTGGTGCAATAAATAACACCCAGCACAAAGAACAGTTAGTTATTACTATTGTACATCAGCTGAATACATACAGCTATTAGTTCTTCTAATTCAGCTATGCAGTCCTCAATGTATCAGACACCACCAATGATGAACTCCGAACACTGCTTCAGCTAAACCTATCTGTTCAACGTACACGATATTGTTATGACAATGCCAATGACCCTGGCGTATTTAGAATTGTGGCCAGAGTTGTTCAGGGGGGTTGCCGCGGGGAGGAGCCCCGGGCTGTCCCGGGGGGTGCCGCGGGGAGGAGCCCCGGGCTGTCCCGGGGGGGTGCCGCGGGGAGGAGCCCCGGGCTGCCTCCGGCCATACCTTCTCCCCAGGTCGCCGCCCTGCCGAGCTGCGGTTGTTGGAGGCAACAGCTCCGAACGACTGCGGTTCACCCTGTGTTTCCAACCCTTCCGTGACCTCCCGCGGGATTAAGTTCACCAAAGCGGCCAGCTCCCGGTTGGGNCTCCCTGAAGTACTGCAGGCAGCAAGCGCAGCTCAGGTCCACGGCGCCCAGGAGCCGCTCGAGGTCGACAGCGGCAGCCATGGCCCGGCCCGGGGCGGAGCGCAGCGGCCGCCTGAGTTTCGTTTCCCCGGGCGCCTCCTCCCGCCTCGCCGGGAGGCTCCTGCCGGGGGCCGGAGAGTGGGGAGAGCGCCAGGACGGGCGGAGCCGCGGGGCTGGACGGCTCCGCTCCGGTACTGGCTCCGTTAGAGACCGCTGCGCTGTGCCGCGATGGGGCCATCCACAGGGCTGTGCCCCACCGCCGAGCCTGCTCCCCGGTGCTCTCCTGGGGCAGCTCAGCCGGGCAGCTCCCCACGCCAGCCAGAAAGCCCAGAACCGGCCCAGCTCTTCCTCTGCTGGCCGCTTGGTCCGAGGATTTGGTTTGACTGTAGAAATGAACTGTGATCCAGAGCTCTCCGTGACCCGGCCTTGACTTTTAATGACTCTCCAAAAAAGTTATTTGCATGATTTCATTTTCACAGGGAATTTCCTGGTTTTGTAACAAGTCATATCAGATTTGCTGACATGGCTGGTCTACTGACCCATCCGGGAGAGCAAGCGACACAGCACAGTGGGACCTGCAGAGCCACATCCATGTGAAGTTTAGGCCACTGGCTGGACTGAACTCTTCTGAGGTCATCCTGGGTTATTCAGTTCATCTCAAAATAACAATTAACGTATGTCAAACCAAACGAAGACTGACATTGTTCCTCGTACAAGTCAGAAGGTGCTTTGCTATTGATTTCAAGGGCTGCAGGATTAGGTTGTTAAAAAGATTTGCTGAACCAGCATGTGAACTAGAATGAATCAGGTTACATGAGGAGAGAGAGTGGGAACACAGGGAAGTTTATGGGAGCATATCAGCAAGCAAAACTGCTGCAGATTGCTTAGAGTTGGATTGTGATGAGCTGGCTGAGACAGGCAGAATGATGATCCAACTCAAACAGTTCTTCTGCACTGTTGTGGGGGGAAAAAAAAAAAGAGTTAATCTCACTAATCCCTGCAAGTACTGGCACTTCCTCATTTCTGCAGAAGAGGAGAACTATTCCGGGTATCTCAGACTGGTTGGCAATTGTCAGCAAAAGGTGGAAGCCTCACCAGAAACTTAGTCTGCAAGACTTCCTCTTGATTTGCAAACTAAGGCTATCTGAAAAGAAGAATTAAATATCTGAATGACTGGCTGCTTGGTAGAACCAAATCTCAGCCTTGGTCTTGAGGCAAGATAATACTCAGTGCACTGTATCAGCCAATGCAAATCTTCACCAATTCCTGCACAGAATGGACGTAAGTGGTACCTGATCAGGAGGCACTCACCCTCCGCTTCCAGCGCTGGTCCTCATTCATTGAGTGTCTTCCAGCAAGCCACCGAAGATAACACTTTTAAAACTAGTTTCTGCCTTTCAATGTTCAGACTAATCAAGCTCATTAAGCTTCAGCTGGTCTTTAGGAGGTGAGACAGATCAGCATGTGTTCATGCTGTACTCATCATGTGTTTGCTGGGGCACTATGTGAGGTTGCTTTGGAAAAATTTCATCTTCGCATGTTGAATTTGCCACTCATAAAAAAGTCAAACAGCAAAGACTGTTGAAAGCAAGGAGCTAGGAGTATTTGTCATTACAGTGATTCCATTACAGTATCCTCCACAATTCAAACTTTACTTTTATTTTTTGCTGTGCCAGAAACGTAACACTGTAAAAGACATTAAACCCACTCTGTTGAAAACAGCCATGTCCCTGTCTGGACAGGAGCTGCAGCCAGGTGGAGTGTAGCTGCCTGACTCTGCTCCTCCCTGAGAAGGACATCCAGTGACTCCAGCATGAATTGGTATCTTAGATCTACCCAACAGGACACCTTGCATCTTCCTGATAGGAGACAATATCTTTGCCTCTTGGTCACTGTCCCTATGTACTCATTCAACAGATGACCCCATTCACTGGCAGGATATATGCCACTGGCTGGATTGTCAGGTACATCCTTCAGGGTGTACAGGAGTCCTTCTGACATCAGACCAAGGCAAGAAAAGGAGGAGCTGATATAACAGCAACTGCAGGAGTCCTCAAGGAAATGCATGTCAGCCCTTCTAGGGTCAGGCTTTCTCCATTGACTTTGGTTTTTCTTCCATAAGACAACACTGGATGATTCATCCCTATGTCAGGCTAGGAAGGCCTCCTCTGCTCAAAAGCAGAGAAGGGTAGGAAGAGAGAAGGCACTTCAAGCAAGGTTCTGCAGGGGCACAGATATTTTCTGCATATCTGCACTCCCTCTTACTCATTTCTCTGTTGCCACCCTTCCTGTGCCTGTGGCTGTTGAAGGAAGAAGCCCTTTGTACTAGAGTCACTGCAGGGCCTTGAGCACCATCCTTGCCAACAGAAAGAGGCCACAGAGCAGTGCTGAACAGAGGTCAAGAAGTGCAGTTCACCAGAACTCAGTGCTAGTCTTACCCAGTCAAAGGCTGGGCGATGACTCCATTTAAGGCATCTATCCACTCCCTCTGCTCCCTATCGTTCTCACATATAAACACAAACTCTCTCATTGGTGTGACCACAGTGATCGCTGGTTTCCTCTTCTTCACCCGGACTCCCTGGGGCAAGCCAGCTCGTACTTCATATCCCTCATCCATCCTTCCAATAAAAACCTGGCCCTGTGCAAATGCATCCTAGAAAGAAGGAAGCAGAAGACAGCTGTTAGCCGGTGGACGGTGCAGCTCCAGCAGACACTGTTCTATCCTTTGACATGGAGCAGGAACTGGGGATGCATGAAGGGGACACCAATTTGGTGATAGGCAGCAGGGAACACACCAGAGTTTTTTTTACACTCATGGGCATTCTCAGAAGAAGGAGGTAGGGACCCATCCTTACAGAGCTGGTTGGTGGGTGTTCAGAAGGAAGCAAGGAAAGATATTCTTGCAGCTAGAGCGGTGCTAGGAAGCAGGATATTGGGGCTGCCAAGCCTCTGTTATTGGTATATTGCTCATCTTGCCTAAGGTTACAGGCACAATAGGGCTGGGAGAGAGTGGGCTATAAATGCTACGGGCAGTACCAGCTACTTTTAAAAAACTTAGATCTTCCTCACAACCACTGTAAGGGCCACAGCTCCCAAACAGCTCAGCTTCAAAGAGATCCATTGACAACGTAGATGAGCTCTTGAGACTGAGCCTGCTTCAGCCTTGCGCAGCCACTGGAAGAGCTGGATGAGAACAGACCCTTCCTCCCCACCCAACTTCATGAAGGGGCTTGTGGAACAGCAAAGAACACTCCTCTTACCAGTGGATTTTTAAAGTACATCAGGTTCCTTTCTTGAGAATCCAGGCAGAACCAGCGCACCTTAAAGGCCTCCTTCTGCTGCAAGGAGACGGTAGAAGTTCTTTAAAGACCAAGTCCGAAAGGGGAGTTTGGCCGATTCAAGGCAGATCCCTGGACTGCTTAAATGACTTGGAGCTTGAGTTCAGTTCCGTTCATCCCCGTAACTGGTAACAGGTGAGTCCCTGCTGTGTGCAGCCTTCAGCTCCCTTCTCCCTGGGTTGACACTAGAGATTTGCATTCAGTGACAATCCTTTGGGTAAGGCAGGGAACTTTGGTTCTACCAGTGATCAAATTACCAGGATTAAGGAAGTTGCAGCAAATGGATTAATTGAAAGCACTGCTGAGAACGATCCCTGGGCCAGTGGCGATAATGAGGAGAGCATGCAGTCAATTTCAGCATTTTGGTTTGGGGGGTTGTCACTAGCATTGCGGGATGCACAATGGTAGGGACAAATGGTAGGTTTTTAAAAAAGTACTAATTCTATCAACTACACTCATCTGACCATTCCCTGACCTGTTCATTGCTCCGTGCTTAACTGAAGGGTCCTCTTCTAGGGCTCACTTCAGTTTGAGCAGAATTTAGGCCTCAGGAGAAAAAACACACAATCTTTCATACTTGTAAGCTGTGAGTATTGTCTGTGCAAGTATCTGCAGGAAGATGTATTGTGACACTAGCACTGCGCTGGGCCAAAAACCCAGCATATTCCATATCAGCATTACCCCACTGAACCTTTTAATGGGACTTTGGCTCATGGTTCACTCAGAGGACAGCAAGACAAGGAGTGGTAATGTTCAAACAAGACCTCAGATCTTTATCCTCCTTCAGCAGAGCCTGAAATCTCCCTCTCCTGTTCCAAGGAGTAGTGGCCCAAATACTTTCCCACAAAAAACAAAACAAACCATAGGCTTCACTGTGGAGAATTTGGTCAATGATACTTCGCTGCTATAAGCAAATGTGACTTACATGCTACTGACTTTAAGAGAAACAGGGAAGTAGGGGAGTCAGCATGTGATGTTCTGTTCTAGCAGGAGCTGCAGTTCTAGAGCTGCAATTAGCAGATACAGCAATCCATCTAGTGTTGCGTAACAGTACTTTGCATGTCCACTGCCAGCTAATCCATCTTGCTTATTCTTCAAGGAGGATTCTTCTTCCCAGTCTTATTTTCCACACACAATAAAACATGATCCCAAAGAACATGACAGGCTTGAATATAATGTCTTTTATCGACCCAGGAAACATATAGTCACTCAACAAATCGTTTACTAGTAAAAATCATAGAATTATCAAATAGTCTCCATCTGGAATAATCCTGTTTGTGTACTGCCAAATATGCACTTACTTTTGGTCCTGTTTTCTCCATATATCCTTCTTTGACATAATTTCTGGTGATCCTGGGTATGAGCTAGGAGAACACAAACACAAAAAAAAGTCTGTCTCATTCAAGCTTGCTTTTCTGTTCTGTTTCTGTCAAAGCTAATCACCATCGATTTTGGCTTTTGGGGCCTGGGGTTTTTTTGGCTGCTCAGTAAAGGGAAGTCTGAAATAAGAAGGAACATAAGGTTTTTGAAAGATTACACTCTATAAGGACCACATGGAGATTTTTAGGCCTTAAATGTTGACTATGTTTTTGCATGTTATCCAGTGTGGCCTTTCTTTCTACCTCTTCTGTCCATTCCCAAGACCCATACGCTGCTGTTTGAGCACCTGACTCCGGCAGAAGTGAGAAAATGTTTTCCCGTGCTATGTTTGCATAGACTACTTCAAGCCCTGTTCAGTTCTCACCTCAGGCTCAGGGACAGTTGGGAAGGTCGTTCTGAGATAATGGTAACGTGCTGCCCGAATGGCATTAAACCAGTCAACAATCTCCTAGGGAAAACAGCAAATACAAACATAAAGACAAGAATAACAAGAAGGAGTAAGAGTGCTGCCTCTCCAAAATGCCTTTCTACTTTGTGACCTCTTTGCAAAGATGCACTTTCTCCCCAAGGGGCAGAGAGAGTCAGTGACTTGTCCCAGACACCTGAAAAACACTGAGCTTCCAAAATAATTTAAAAATGCCCCTCCAGACATTCTCAGCATGGGCAGTCACCCGAGGCTGTGTACAGAGGCTTTTTCAGTTGATGCAGTTATGGATTGTTTAAAAACCTTTGTACCTGGAAAGACATGAGAACTACGGCAAGGGAAGAAACAGAAATCTAACAAACCCCGTAGACATACTTCTTAAAATTATCATTGTTTGCTTGGAAATAATGCAGAACAACAATCTTTTCTATGCTTGTCAGGAAGGCTTCAAAGAATCTAACCACAGAATTGTACAAAACCTTTAGGCAGTTACCTTACAGAGATTTACATATGTGCCCCACGGAGGCCTTAAGACTGTTCAGGGTGTGAAGTTGAATATATGCCCCAACAGAACAGGAACAAGATGTTGTAGTTATTAGTGTCAAATTCTGCAACTTTCTATGTTCTGCAAGTCATAGTGACTTCAAATAAAACCAGATACTGCAGAAACAGGATATCTCTTCCAAAATATAGATCCAATATCTAAGCATCTTGCTTATTGCAAAATCTCTGTGGTATTCACCTTTCCACTTTCGTGATAGACAAAAAGGTTCCTTGTTTGACCATTTGTGTTGTATGTGATCTGCAGCCCATGAGCATGTTGGATTTTCTCTGTCTGGAACATTGCATTCAGATTCTCAAGGCTGATAATGGCTTTTGGACCTCTGGACTGTGAAATGAAAAGCATCACTGTATTAAAGTGCTCTCAGGGAAGGTAATGGAGGACAGGTTAGCGGTATGAGAACTAGATCCCTACTGAAGAGAAAGCAGGCATCCTAAAATATCTGAATATTGGATATATCTGAAATATAAAGCCTTAATTACATGCTACATAAAATCACTTACAAAGAGTGACTCCCTTTCCTTTACAAATGCTGGGTCACTATTTGAGAAGGATGTGTCTGAATTGCAAGGGATGGGTTCTATCTCCAGCCTCATAGTTGGAGAACAATTAGTTACACTCTCCCACAGAAGGGAGACATGTTGAGGATGATGCTGCAGCAGTTGATGAGAGAATATTTTGGTAACATAAGAGGTAACAGCTGCTGACAGATCTCTTCTTCATCTTGCTATTCAGCTGCCAGTATCCATTTCCTTTGTTCACTAAGCAAAAGGAGGCTGCAGGGTTAAGATAAGGGATGAGGAAAAGGGCTAAATCCAAAAGAGTAATTGCCTAAGATACCACAAATGTTAATGGGGAAACATCTGGGCTGCTCCAAACACAGGCTGTCCTGGCTGCAAAACTAGAGACAAAGCTATTTGTGCTGTTTTTTGCTGGTGAA
Source organism: Fregata magnificens (assembly GCA_013389945.1). NCBI lineage: Eukaryota > Metazoa > Chordata > Aves > Suliformes > Fregatidae > Fregata > Fregata magnificens. Next base: position 21,354 of record WAAD01016674.1, read on the forward strand.
GAGCAGGGTCTGATGATGGATGTTGACCAGCTACCTACAGCCAACTCTGGCTGAGGAACTCACTTCTTTGGTGTAGTACTTCATCACCCCTTCCCTTGCTGATAGGAGAAATTGTCTCTTCTGGAACTGTCTGCTTTCCCGCCCACGCTTCCAGAGGAATCCTTCACGGCTACCTGCAGATTGGACCAAGATAAGTGTCAGAGAAGGGCAACACAATAGCAGGACTGTTTATCTAAATGGTGATGTGGCACAGAGTTTCAAGTCTCTTCTCCATCTGAGAATTTTCACCTCATATGAAAAAATCAGTGGAGAACTAGAGAACTGTAAGATCTGAATACATCCTTGCACTTGTCTAAGTGCCTTTTTTAGGATCTTCTCAAAGTTAGACTCAAAGCAAGGCCTGCACATCCAACAGTTCAAATATGACAAGCCAACCTTAAAGATCTTCAAAGTTGCAAACATAACACTGTGCTGTTGGCCTTATGGCTAACACCTTTTCCCTGACAATCCTAACTTTTACCTGCAGAACAAGGATCTTGGCAGACTCGGGTGGCAACAAATTCCTCACGCTCATATTTAGCTCTAATCCATTGCTCTCTTAAAACCCTGAAAGAGGAAAACATGGATAAAGCTGATCTGCCTCTACTTTATCTTCACCAACCAACTGAAGAGACCTGTAGAGGGAAGCAGTAGTTCAATAGCTGTAAAGGTCTGCTGCAGTAAATACACCATCAACTTACAAGCAATCACAGGACTGAGGGATGTAATAGTAGGGAGGGACTTTCGCCTCATATTTAGCTTTGGCACAGAGGTTCCCGTGCTTCTTCATAAACTGAAATACAAAAGAAATTACTGTTAGGTGTGCAACTACAAAATCAATACCATGTCACGAACACAAAATGAAACTTGTATTAAAAGGAAAACTGCACTTTTTGCTCAGTCTTGCCACAACTCTCAGTGCATCTCTACATATGATTATAAATTCCTTTTGGCACTATAGTTTGCACGTTTTAGGTGGCAGAGCCTTTTTCAGTATTTACAGTTCTGAACCAGACGGGGAGGAACACAAGATTGTGGTTCTTGATTAAAAGAACAAAAGAAAAGGAGGAGAAAAGATATTTACGATCTCCCTACATCTTCATCTCCTCCTAGACATTAACTGTGATTATATTATTAACACAATTCAATTGAAAGATGAGAGGCTGAACCAATATTTAAGAAGGGTATGTTGATCACCAAATAGAACATACTATCTGGAAATATCTGTGGGCTTCTAAACCACAATGAGGGGTTACTGTGTGCTATTAAAAAAAAATACACTGCAGGCTGTTAGAAACACGATCATCTATCAGTGTAATTTGATTGAGTAGATCATTAAAAAACCCCTAAAATTACCCATGGAGTTAACTTGGCTCTGTTTGGCTTTGTTCCTCTGTCCATGGTGGACAACATAATGATGAGGCAGAGGAGGCTATGGTGAAACGTGGAGAAAAGTAAGTGAATTACTGCTTTTTGCTCTGTACCTCTATAAGATCGTTCTCCCAGAAGTCAAGCCGAAGGGATTTGACCCTGCTGATTTGAGGAAGATTGCGATGGATTCCAGAGCAATTCAAACAAATGAATATTCCAAGTTTGTAAGAAGCCCACTCTGGATCTAGAAACAAACACAAAGATTAAACTAATACATGGGAAAAGGCACAGCCACTGGCAAGGGCAAAAAAGCATATCTGATGCACAGCCCAGGCTTCACACATAATACATCAAACCCCACTCCATTGTTTATGGCTGTCACTTCACTGTGTTCAGAGGAACAGCACCTGCTTTCCCCAATGAATAATGTGGCCCCTGCATTTGTAGGCTCTTTCACCGACTATTTGTTTAAAAATTAATGTGACTGTGCAGGCAGCCAAGTGGTGATGTAAAAGCTCCGCTAATTATTAGTTCTGCATGGAAAGCTGCTGTTGCTGAATCAACAATAGAAGGATGTTGCGGACAGTGAGCACTACTGGGAGTACAACGGAGTACAACCACCCAGAGAGAGGACTCGTGTCGACAGCCCACAAAAGCTCCTGCTTTTGCCTGCTGCTGCATCCCCTGAAGTGACCTTGACGAGTCCATGCTTAGAGGCATTCTGAGCGCTCTGGCAAGACCATTTCCTTAGATTGCCACTTTCACCATGTCGCCCTCCACTTCTCCCTTATCACATCAAACAGAAGCTACTTGTCTTCTTCCAGCTGCTGTAGGCTACCGACCGACTGCTCGCTTCGGTGAGGGTGACTCCCACCTCGAACAAGCGCAGGGTGCCAGCCCGGTGCCAGCTTTCCAGCAGGCTTTTTGGTGCCTTTCTCTGTGCCAACCCCAGTGCAGAGACATTCCCCCCCGAGCTGGAAAACCACCCCATGCTCTCCTCCTCCGGCCTTGCGCACCATCTACAAATAACTCTGGGGAAGCTGCTGGTGCGCCGCGGACGCTTCCTGTCCCACGCTGTCCTCCCCTCGCCCCGTGTGGCTCCCGCCGCCGCTCCCGGCCCTGCCCGGCTGAGGAGAGCCGCGTCCTGACTGCCCGGAGCCCGGCAGCCCCGCAGG
>WAAD01016674.1:24353-39262 GCA_013389945.1 Fregata magnificens
GGTGCGAGCCCGCCCGGCCCCGGTACCGCGTGAGGCGAGTCAGTAACGGCCGGGCACCGCAGCAGCCCTGTGCCGCCGCTCGTGACAACGAGATAAGCCTTTTCTTTCTTTGCACAGCTCTCAATCAAGCCAGGATAAGCCTCCCCCAACGAGTTACGAGTTTCTCCTCTGAAAATTCATTACTAAGGGTTCTCTTTCCAGGAGGAGGGCTCATCCACGCGCCGACGGGTTTGCCTCCAACGCCACCTCAGGTTTGTCTCTAAAAAAAATAATTCTAAAAAGCTTGCTACCTAGCAGCATGGCGTCCGTTCACCAGACGTCGATCAAAGCACGGAAAGCCCAGGCACAGGGGAGTTACGCTTTCCTCAGCAGAGCTCTGCCACCCTGCAAGGGCTCAACACAGTATCTGAGAAGGAGCTGTGTGACACCGAAGCGCTGCAAGGAAAAAAAACCTGTCAGCATAACTCATCAGAGGGAAAACAGAGCATTTCAGGATTTGCAAAGCCTAGTGAAAATGGCCCTTTTAAGATAAAGCCAATGTCAAAAAGTCTGTGACTTCATATTCAGTTTATCTCAGGAATGAAAAAGACAAAAGAGAAAATTTTAAGGTGAGGGCAAGATTTTCAAGATTAGTTAAATCAGAAATAGATTAAAAGGTATTAAAATATTTTTAATTTTACTATAGTTTCAGGTTAAACTTAGTTTGCATAGTTAACTTGCATTACTATAGTGCACTATAATATGCAATTCTTCTTTAGTAAAGTTCATGTACAATCTTGTAAAAACACTCTGTAGTTACTTATTTTGCAGATGATTAAATAGTATACTAGAGATGTGTTATCTGTTGAAAGCAGACACATTTTTTTCTATCTTTTTAGGCATTAAATAGCATTATACCTTTTTTTTCAATATTGTGAAGTCATGAAATAAACAGCAGCAGAATATCTGAAAAGTTGAGTATTATTCAACTACCTACATAAAATCTCTTTTCAGCACTTACCCTTTTAGAACTGTGCTATAGTACAATATAAACATTGATTACATTGAAGCTCTTTTGCTAGCTTAATTTTTGTGACATCCTTACAAATCCTGTAAAATATAAAAGAGAATCTGTATGATATTTGCAAAATGATTATTTGTATTCAAGACAACCTATAAGCCCACCACCAAAAAACCGCATTGTTTTTTTCTCAGTGTCATACTCAGATGGCTGAGCTTCAGTGTCTGTCTGCAACTTGCAAGGCACACATCCTTCCCAGCCCTTGGCTGTCAAGATACATTTTGCCCTGTTTCAGGGCTTTTACAAAGACTGAGACACTCTTGCTTGTAAAGGGATCCTTCCATCCTCCTACTCGTACTCTCCATTAGTATTAACACAACATATGCTTGCAAGAACAGGCCTAATGCTTAACTGCTTTTTTCTGTATTACTCATGGGATTATAGAATAATGTCACCTTCATTTACATTCTAGAAAGTGATATTGAAATGTCGGTAAAAAAAAAAAAAGCTTGAAACTTGACTGAGGTTTCAACAAGAACAACATGTTTGTTGGGTTTTTGTTTTTAAATTATTGTACACCTAGTAATAACTACTGCTTAAAGAGGGTGTAGAGTCATTGTGAAACTCCAGGGTTTTTTTACTTCTGGTTTCACTGAATTCTTTTGTTTGTTTAGGTAGATTGCAGGCATGGGTTTTGTCTTTTTCCTTTCCAGGTATCTTCAGTCATTCCCAAGACGCCTGAAGCTGATTTTTATGTTTTGGAAGAAAAGGTGTTTTCTGCTCCAAAGAGAAGCTTGGTTTTTCTTACATTACACTTTCACACTGTGGAAGCAATGTTGTGTGCTCTACTATATGAGACACATAAGCTAGCTAGACAGGCAGTATAAAGTACTAAGCAGGGCCCAAACTATTGCAGGAAAACGTTTTGAATCAAAGGTAGGAGACTTCTGCAGTACTGGAATGGATCTTGTGAAGCTGAGTTAAACAAAACCAGGTGCAGGTCTCTTTTCCTCAAGACAAGCCTCATGGAAACTTGCTTTCTTCTAGCATACAAAAGATGCTCATACTTGATGCATAAAAACACAAAGTTGCTAGTTTATCAGAGTTCAAATAAATCATCACAAGTAGATTATCTTTCCCTCAAACTAGCTTGAGTTGTTTTTATGTGGTAATTGCACACAAGCATCTTATCAATGAGTGAAATGCTTGCATTCAATCTTACCTTTTGGACACCATAGCCTGGAGATTCTATAAAAAATTAAGACAGTTATTAGAAGCAGAGAGTTGACTTCAAAAGGAGGTAAGTTGTCACCCATTGCTTTCTACTTTGTATCTTTTAAATTACCAATGGTTTTCCTAAACTAATACTACTTTATAGGGCCTGTTTCCAATTTATGTAGGTCCCCACTGTAATCTAGTTAGATTGAGATTGCCTTTATAAAGCAGTGAACAGATATACTTTTACTTTTTTATTTTAAAATTAAAAAAAAAAAATTTATTTTTACAAAAAAAATGTACAGGAGTTGCTCAGACCATTGATACAACAATACAACCCGTTAAGATTTTAACAGCCACCGCTTAATTTCATTCTTATTTGATAATTCTGGGCTATTGAAAGAGTAAGCTGTAAAGATTATTATCTACAATATGGAAGCTTAAAATAATTTACTGTTTTCATAAATATTTCTTATTCCTGAACATCTTTAAGACATGAAAAACATAAGATGAGAACATAACATAGTAGAAAATGGCCTTCCTTATTATTACAGAAACATTGAGTTATCACTGCATGGCACCAATCTGATTCAGTTTGAGGAAGAGGAACAGTCCAACTGCAATATTAAGGTGGAAAATACATGATTGAAATATTTCCAGTTAAAAAACCCTTAAACATCATATATTTATGGACTGAAAACATTAGGTTTTAGAAGTCTTGCTTTTCATACAACAGAAATATTCAGAATTGTAGCAAAGTCTCACAAATTTATTGTTGTATAAAAACAGATTCGATCACAAATAGTCAGGCTGAAGTCTGATACAAATACAAAATGAAGTATAAAAATAGAACACAATATACAAGACTAGAAGTAGTTAAATATTACTGAAACCAAACACTGGAATAATTGTTATTTACAAAATCTTGCCTAATCTCTGAGTCCATCTTGAGCTACAGGAATCATTTCTCTACCTTTTTAGGAGATTAACGTGCAGATCTGACAGCAGTAAATAACAAAATTAAACGAAGTATACAAATATACGTACATTGAGGCATAGTGCTTTGTAAAGACTTCGTTACCCAGCTGTTATTGTAAAGAGCTGGTTTTAGTCATTCACATTTTAGAAGACTTGTCTCATCTTCTCCCTGCCCCCTCCCACCCCGGGTTATTTAACACTTAACTGCAAATTCAGAAACAAGCTTGTTTTAATAAAACGGTCTCCTCAGAAAAAAGCAACTTTGCTGTGGAAGTTGTGACAGTTGGTCATTACAAAAGGACTTCTTGCTATGTGATACACAAATTACAGAGACAGACAGTATGAAGTAGTCCCCACTGATTAGTTTGTGCATTTAATATTATAAATGCACTTATTGGACAAGCACCAAACAAACCACATTTCAGTTGTGGAGAGCAATATCATGACAATAGATATATACATTATTTTAAATACTTACAGAAATTTAATATACAAATGGCTCTGAATATACAATAATGTGGTTAAAAAAAAAAATCTAACTATGGTGAGAATACCACCATTAGGCACAAAGTATTTCTGGTGTTAGCAATTTTAAGGGAAGTCCAAAGACAGATTGTTTATCATTTGTCTGGGTATTTCGAGATGAATCCCTTCAAGATAATGCAAGAACCTATTAAAAAAAAAAAAAGTTAAAGTGACTATAAGGGAACGAAGTTACTTCCAAATACGAGGCAACACTTTTATTATTTAGAGAGGCAAACATTCACCTTTCTTGTCTAGAATTATTTGACAAAATATTTTATTAAAATTCTTAACTACCTTGTATACTGAAATGTAGCAAGGTTTAGGAAACCCAAAACTTACCTTCTTTTAGTCTTCCCTTGCTCTTTAAGCTTCTCAGACCTACAGATACTGCGAAGAGTGGGGAGGTATTCAAGTATGCTGGCTTGCTTATTACCCAGGTTTAAAGAGCTTCTGGAAAATACAGTTCTGATGACTGCCAGCCTCTTCTGTGCTTTTTTGTGAATGCTAAAATGGAGAACGAAGCTTTATTGTTTCTTGTTCAAGAATGTGCAGTCCCTATTTTGTTCCTTTAAGATCAAATCCACTGGTTTAAAACTCTGTTAAACACACTGATGTCCAAAACTGCGTCCCAATGGATTAGACGCCTGCAACTTCTGATTGTGTGATGCTGTAAGCGTCACAAAGCTGCGCTCACAGACAGAAAGAGGAGGGACAGTAGTTTGTTTGGCCAGTGCTCTTAGCTTAACTACGGAGTCTAATCTGGGGAGGTCTTCACAATCTAGTTACGTATGTGAGGTTCAGTACATCCGTGAGACAATGTAAGCATCCGTGGTCTTCAAAAATAAAAAGCGTCATGCGATTGGTATTTGCCAGAATGTCAATATCAGATCCAATGTATAACTCACAACATATTGGCCAAACCTGGTCACAGGTTAGATGGTTAGCTCCATTTTGACATTGCTCCTCTGGGTACTGACTTACAGAAATAAGTCTAAGCTATTTTTCTATTCAGACACTTGAATAGGTTTTATTCACCTATTATGCCAATTTCACATATAACGACTTGTTTCTGTTAAAAACAATCTTTCACATCCACACTTGCTAGCAGCAGTGTATTCTTTGATCTTTTTTAATGTATTAAAGGTTATTCTTCATTAGCATAAGTTACTATCAAAAAATTGCAGTAACTTTGCTCTGAATTTTGTTAGGTCTTCATCAAGCAACACCTACGCATTTAATACAGACTCAATATGACCAGGCACTGGATGAAAGATCTGCACGTCTAGTACTTGCAGAATCCATTTCAGTCCATCTGTCTGTCCTGAAAAAGCCATTCCTTTAGGTTTTTGTTTTTCTTTTGGGGGTGGTGGTGGTGTGTGTTTGTTAGTTTCTAAAGTAAATAGACCAGATTAAGGCTACCATACTGAATAACATTATAGTCAGGCTATTCAAACAAGAAAAGTCACTTTTTGCAGAGATTGCCAAGCAGTTAATTTAAGCTTATTTAAGCAAAGTGAACAACATATTCCAGTGTTTTGAGACATACTGACAACATTCACCTTGGTATGAATGTGTTTACATAGTATCTGAAACAGTCCAACACCCTGTGAAATGCTTTTCTTGACAAATAACTGCATTATATTCCAGAAATATTAGCAAAGTCTTACCTTGAATCAGCCGACTGGCTGAAGGAGACATAACTTCTTGTGTTTGAAATATGCAAAGTAAGTCCCTCCAGTTGATCACTTTCAGGTGTTTTACTGGTACTCAAAGAGGATTCCAAGTTTTGTGAAATATTAACAGAACATTTGTTAAAACTGAGTGCTTCAATAGCTGCCTTTATTTCACTACAGCTCTGGGAACTCCACCAATCAGTATCTTCCATACTGAATTCATCACAAAGACCATTTTTGATTTTGCCATTTGTCCAGTTAAATCCTTCATCTTTAGAAAACTCCAATGGTTCCCTGGTGTTTACACAGCAATCCAAGAAAGACATGTTCTCCACAAAGTCAGTCAGTGAATTCAGACACTGAAAACCAAGAGCAGACCTCTTCTCATTTGCTGAGGTTTTAGTTTTAATTTCTTTTTCTTCTTTACTCATCAACAGTTTTGATCCCTCTTTATTCACTTCAGCACATGATGTGGGACTATCCAATGGCAAAGATATGAATTCAGCTGAGTAGTTCAGTCCAGTATCAAATAAGTCACTATCATCCAACATGTCAAGCCTTTTCTGGCTCTTTGTCTTTTTAGACTTTTTTCCAGGGCTACTTTTTCCAGAGCAGTAATTGTTAGTAGATCTGTTTTTCAAAGAAACTATAGTAGTCCTTTCAAGTATAGAGTTAGAGGCTTCAGACTGGTTTGAAAGAACTTGCACTGGTAAGGGAAGAATTAGTTCAAGATTACTATATATAAAATCCACTTTCTTCATCTGAAATTCTGTGAGAAGCTGCATCAATTTACTCCATTTCTCCATGGTTGTGATTTTGTCCTGTAAAGTAATTGTGAAAAATTTATTAATACATTAAAATATTTTTATTAAAAAATAAAAGTGTTATTACAGAAAATCTCATACTCCTGGCCTTGTGTTTATGAGGCGAGGGACTGTTTTGCTTGCAGGAGACTGCCCCAGTTCAGATTTTGCTTAATAATGACAGAATCCCCTAATTTCTACAAGAAACCTTTTCAGAGAGATTTGCTTCTAAGATGCTATTCATAGTGACAATTACACTCAATTATCTGGCAATCATTCAAAGTATTAGCTAGTCAACTACAAAAATACCTTAAGAAATGTAAACAAATCTTCTGAAGGCAACAGGATATTCTTAAGGCCAAGCAATGTCTCTACACAGCCTGTATCACATTTTGGCAACTCCTGAAGATGTGCATCAGCTTGAGAAAAATCAGTCTTGGAATCAGTAGTCTTTTCAGAGTGAATTACGTGATCTGCTTTATTTGTCTCATCTCCTCCTGCACAAAGATAACATGCTTTACTTGAAAAGGAAAAAGTGCATCATGAAATTGATTTTTCCCCTCTTCGCCTCAATTCCTTTCATAAAGGATACCGTAACTGTCGCTTCTTGCTGCAATTCTGAATGAATATAGCAACTGAAATTAGTCATCCCCATTCATCATCCCCATTTCATTTCTTTAAGTGTTACCAATCTGCCTACTCTCCCTTCTTTGCAAGTAACCATTTGAAATAATCTCTTCTTCCTTTTATGCCCCACTAGTCTCTCTCTGTCACTCGCTCACACGCTGTCCCACTCACCCACACCTGTTGAGGATACTCTTCCTGTATCCTTTGGGACCAAGCTCTTACCCTTGCTGCCTGCTTGCTAGCTGTCCAATTTTTCTCCTTTTTTCAGTTTTGCTTCTTCTAGGTGAATTACCTACAACTCAGCTAAATGGACAGAGAACTGTAAACTCTGAGTTGAAGGGAGACTACTACTGGCTCCCTGCTCTGCCCAATTTTGCTGCTGTCCTGGTTTTGGCTGGGATAGAGTTAATTTTCTTCCTAGTAGCTGGCATAGTGCTGTGTTTTGGATTTAGTATGAGAATAATATTGATAACACGCTGATGTTTTAGTTGTTGCAAAGTAGTGCTTAGTCAATATAGTCAATAGTCAAGGACTTTTCAGCTTCTCATGCTCTACCGACTGAGAAGGCTGGAGATGCACAAGAAGCTGGGAGGGGGCACAGCCAGGACAGCTGACCCAAACTGGCCAAAGGGATATTCCACACCATATGACATCATGCTCAGTATATAAACTAGAGGAAAGCTGGCTGGGGGGCTGCTGCTTGGGGACTGCCTGGTCATTGGTTGGCAGGTGGCAGGCAATTGCATTGTGCATCACTTGCTTTGTATATTCTTTTATCATTATTATTACTACTATTTTATTTTATTTCAGTTATTAAACTGTTCTTATCTCAACCCACAAGGTTTGTTTTGGGTTTGGGTTTTTTTTTTTTCCCCTTTTCTTTTTCACTTCTACTATTCTAATTCTCTCCCCCGTCCCACCAAGGGGGCAGTGAGTGAGCGGCTGTGTGGTGCTCAGTTGCCGGCTAGGATTAAACTGTGACAGCTACTCAGAAGAGGAAAGGGAGACAATTAAGTACCATAATGATGGGTAACAAACAGGTGCAATAAAAATAAAACTTTTAGTTTCTTATGCATATATACAAGGCTTTAAAGCAGCCAAAAAAAGAACCCCAAAACCCTACCCAAATGTTTAGGAGTCTTACAGAAAGTTACCATCTATTCATACATGTATAAGAATGGTTTGATTTAATCAAATTCATGTTAAGATGAAGAATTTTTTTTTAAATTAAATGAAATCAACCTACCATGATGTGCCAGACATTTGTCTTTCAAGCATCCACCTCCACTTCTAACCCAAAATTGTAAGTAGAGAACACTTTGTCTGATATCACAGTTATTTGTGGTTAAAAGAGCAGCTAAGTCTTTTACATCTGTTCGTAGATTCTCAGCCAGACACAGCACTTGAAGATAGCTAGCAGCATTTATCTAAACAAAAGTTAGACAAAGACCACTGAAAACAACTCTTACCCATCAGACTCCATAGTCACACAGAAGCAAATTATTCTATTTATGCTTGCAACACATTTTTCCTTTTAATACAGATTAGTTTATTAAATTAGATTACACTTACATTAAAACCTTTACAGAAAAGCAGAATACTGTACCAAATCTAAACAGTCCACATCATAGAATTAAGTTAAATTTAGAAATCCAACTCATTAAAGACAAACAAAACACATGTATTCTGCCTATGTTGCTGAAACCACATACACCTTGCTTCTCATCACCAGTGAACAGGTTTTAGTGAACTATATTCACTTTAAAAGTTCTTTCTTTCTTTTAACTCTGCAATTGTCTAGTAGCCCAAAAGATTTTCAATTTCACATTAAAAAAAATTCCCCTTCTCAAAAGTTAGTTCCTTCTGATTCTCATTTATTTAGGTTTTTCATATAATACATAGTTGCAAATAAAACTATTTGCTACACAGAATACTAGTATTTACATTAAAAGAATAACCCATAATATTTATAGAACAGTTCCTATACTTTTTAATGAATGAACCAATACTGGCATAGTCAGCCTTCAGATCAAAACTATTAGATATACCATCTATGAAATTATTTACTACATCCCAGAAACTAAATTAACTGATGATGTGATGTTCTTATTGTAATTCTCTCAAATCCTAAATGGTTAAGAAAATAAATCTTCCAGGCTAGTAATAAAAATTCTACGGGTAAAGATAAATACATCCTACACATCCTTGCATAAAACCCCCCAAAATAGTCTTCTAATGAAACAGATATATTATTACATCAGATAAACCTACACCAACATTTAAATTTCAAACTTAAATTAGCTGGCAATTACTTGCTTAGGACGTATCTGCATTTCCAAAACACAGACTTACCAAGGAAGGGGTTCTAAAGTTGATCTCTTCAAAACAGCCATCAAACGTTAAGCTGAATGTTGGATCTAGATAAAGAGATATCAGTGAACTGTCACAACATTATGTTCAAAACCAATTATTTTCTTTACCCACTACAGCAGCCAGTATCTTTATTCAAATACTAAAATACTCGCTTTATAGTCTCCGCTCATTTAATATTACGCTTAGGAGCTGTATTCAACCATCACCACTTAAATCATCTTATTAAAAGAGGCTCTTCTGTCTATAAAGCCTAATTACTGTAACAAACACTACTCACCATTGGTAGTAAGAATTACAGGTCTCTTTGCAGTTGCCATGAATGTCTTTATTGCACTGAGAAATCCTGCATCTTCATCAAATATTATATCTACCTATAGAAAACAAATGAAGTGCAAAATATCAATAGATTTAACATAAAATATCAATAGCTTTAACAACAGCTACAAGCTGTGAATGCAGTCATACTGTTAACGACTGAGTAAGACTTAACATTAATACCGGTTTCTTGAACATGCACGGGCAATGACAGCATACATGCTTCAGGTAAAGCTCACTTGTTAGCACACAACACTTCGACCGCAGTCTTCCATGCTGAAGCTTACAAAAATCACAGACTGGTTGAGGTTGGAAGGGACCTCTGGAGGTCACCATGTCCAATCCCCCTGCTCAAGCTGGTTCACCTAGAACAGGTTGCCCAGGACCACGTCCAAGTGGCTTTTGGAGTTTGTTTTTTTCAATAGAATTGCACCAGTGATCTGTAGGATCAACCCACAGTTGGCAACATTGCTATACCTCCTTTATTTATTTAAAAATTACATTCTTGGCTGCAATTTTGTATTCTTAGTTTAAGACTCAAAGACATTTTTAGGCAAGAGGTTAAAGGAAAGAAGAATTTAATGTGGGCTTAGATACTGTAATTACTGGTGTTAATGGTGACTTTTGAAGTGTCTCAGTGCATTTAAGTAGTGTAAAATTATAAACCAACACTTCAGGCATAATCAAAATAATTAAATTAGCAGAATCCTGCAAACTGTTCCAACAGTGATCAACTGTTGATAGACGATAGTTTCTTTATTTTTTAAAATAATGATCCATAGTTAAAAAAAAGTACTCATGAGGATGCAATCATTAAACATTGAGTTAATTTTTTAAGAAGTTGATAATCCTCACACTTGAATCTACCTAGAAGTCTTAAGGAGGAAGGGAAAAAACAAAAAGGTAAATTCTTTAAACATAATGAAAAGACGTATTACTCTCATCAATATATTTCATGTGAATTTTACCTCTTCAAAAAGAATGAGAGATGTTGCACTTTTTCTGTTGTGTTCTCCTTCTACTTCTTTGTGTATTGACTTAATTTGAGCATCTTTCTTCTCTTCACGTGAATTCTGAGTATTTCCTGCAGATGGGCGAAGAATTGAGCAGGAAGTAAAGGAGGACTGAAGCCATTTAATATGCATTCTAGACACTGGTTTCAAAAACATCCCATGTATAAACTGCTTAAGAAAATCTACACTGACAAAAAAAACTTACAAGTCTGACCTGCATCCTTTTCTGATGTCTCTTGTTTAAAAAAAATTGCAACAAATTTGCTGGAAATTCAACAGCGTTTGGTGAAGAGCTGACCATTTATAGAATTAATTCTGCACCTAACCTGTTTCTGACCTATGATGTCTCAGGGGCATGGAGTAGATAAGTCCTTCAAGACAGTACAATATGATTGCCTGAAAAGACAAGGACTAGACTCGATTGCCCCAATTTAATCCAACACTCTGCTCATGCATTCCTCTGTACTGTCTGTGCAAAAATACTCGTTGTCCAAATATATTATTTCCTTTCTAAAAACCTGTCTTTGAGACTTACTGATCCCATGAAACATTTGGAAGTACACCTTCCAATATTAAGAGACTCAAAGATTTCAGTGTGCCTTTCTATGTATCAAAATCCACAGTCTTCAATCAAACATTTACTGCCTTTACAGGACGTCTTAATTCTGTGGCAGTAATTTTGAGATATATATATATACACACACCACCTAGCACAATGACCATTCCACACCAACCTGAAACAGGCACTGAGGTAATCTAAACACTGAGGTGTGTTTTTCTAGAGGCAGATTTTATTTATCTTCTCTTACCTAAATGCTCTGAAAAAAAACCCCCAAAACACAAACAAAACCAAACAACTAAGGAAAGCCTACAGATAGCCTGTACCCTAGTTAGCTCTCCTGTAATACAGATTAATGACTACATCCTATATAGTTAAGTGTATCTGAGATGCATTAAGTAACTCTTGCCGGCAGTTGGAATGTCATAAGCGTGCTCTACTCTTCTCTCCACACAGCTCCACTTATATAGTAGTACAGTGTAGCACTTCCATGTCCAAAGGTAACTAGTTATTAAATAGTGATACCTACCTTTATTTTTTTCTTGAGATGTTACTGCTCCATCATTACCTTTACATTTGGAAGAAATTTTGAAATAGTTTGCAAGTGTTTTAGGGGGCAAGCTTCGTTTTAATCCTGCTCCTTTTGGTGACAGTGGAGGTTTTCTTGGTGAAATAACTTTCTTTGGAGAATACATTTTTTCTGCAAGATACGTTTTATATTAAACTTCAGCTGGAAATGTAATCTCAAACTGACATTTCTCAGGCAAATTTAGAGCAAATCCTGGTTTTGTATCTAGTACAGGACAGGTTTACTGTGCTGATTTTTGCTTATTTTACTTTTCTACTGTTATAGGGAATGCTTTCTGTTCAACTTTCTATTCAAGTGCCATAGTACCTACTCCACCACTACAGAAATAACTTAAGATAATCAAGGCAGTCATTTTGATAAAGTCATTATTTAATTTGGTATGTAGTTGTGTTAACCAACAGAGCATTTCTTATTATTATGGCCAGATAAGCTGAAATTTGCTATGTTTTTTAAACAACTGATGTCTAAAAATTGTTTTGGCAACTCAGTTCCTAAAAAACAAAAACCAAACCGAAAAACCCCCACCAAAACCAAAAAATCCCAACCAAACAAAAAACCCCAGATATAACCATGAAACTTACTTGGTGACTTGGCACTGCTGCAACTGTTAAAAAAGCAAGGCTTGTGTGCATTAATGCCTTTTTTGTCCACTTGATGAGACTGAGTAGCTTCTTTTAGTTGAGACAGTATCTGTCTACCGCTACGCTGGCAAGAGGCATTGACTTCAAATATCTGCAATGGTATTTGATTTACACAGAAAAAGTTTTAGACATCTTGTATTACGAATGCTTTCATATCACTAGTTACAAATAAGAAAAATGGCACTGAGGAAAGGACTCCACAAACCTTAAAACCAAGCTCCTGAGCACAAGCATATACTGCAGCAGTTTTCCCCACTCCCGGCGGGCCAGTTATCAGAACTGTATTGCAAAGGCTAGCCTCTTCCTCAATATCAGATTTATTATCTTTAAAGTCAAGGCTGTCCAGAGAATCTGTAGAATTATTTAAAAGAAAGGAAAGGATTCATGTCATTTTTATGCCAACTTTAACAAAGAGAAGCTATATCTATTATTTTTAATTCTATCAGCACCTTCATGCTCTTTGTCCTCCTTTCCCCCTTTCTGATTTCTTTTTTCTTCCCAATCAGCTCTTTTTTTCCATTCTTTTAACCAACTATAAAAGGAAGGAACAGAACAAAAAATAAGAATTACTGCTGAATAGAGTGAACCAAATTCAGATAAAACAGAACATAAAACTAGGGACATCAGCCACTTGTCATCCCTCTCAGAAACTTATCAAGTCCTTTCAGATTAAAAATAAATGAATAAATAAATTGTTCAGGGTTTGTTTGATACTTTTGTACAAAAGGATTCCTTCTTCATTCTCCATTCTATTAGTTGATTGGTATAAAAACAAGTCACTTGTTAAGTTAACAAACTGCGGAAAATGCTTTATCATTCATAGTTTAGTGTTGTCAGGTGGGTCTTTAAATTCTGCGTAAAAGCCACAACAATAACTTAAACCCATACAGAAAAATTAACTGAAAGCACAATATATTAGATGGACTTGAGTGCTAAATTACTGACAAAAGCAGAGGCAGTGCATCAAGATCAGGATCAGGCATGCTTGCAGGGAAGTATAGACAAGTACTGATAAGTTGCGCTCTCTCATTCATAGTGTGTAAGCTTAAATAACATGACAAAAAATAATTTTTACTAAAATTGTAAGGACATTAGTTACTTAAGTATTTCATTTTATCCCACAGCCTAAGGTAGCATTTCACGTGTGGTTTTGTTTTGTACCACACCATACCATACAAGCTACCAAGGTATTACTGTAAAAGAAACTATGACCAAAATATCATTCACACCAACTGACAATTTGTTTCTACAACTTTTCGGAACTAAACCAAAATAAAGGCCACAGACATACACCCTGTAAGTGTTACTCAAGCATAGTGTAAAATAATTGACTTAGCTTCTTTGAGCATAATGAAGTAATATGATGTTTTGAGTTATTTTAAGAATGGATCCATGCTCCCACTTCTGACCTGTGCAGCCTTTCAATTTCTTTCTTGTTCCCTATAAGCTCACTGGAATCTTGAGGCTGATATTTTTCTGTCCAGAGCATGTCTTCCTTTTCAACACCTACAGAAAAAATAATATCCATTTTTAAATAGTTCTTCATGCAAAAGAGTTGATCAAGTCTAGTAGAATATTAAGACTAGATACGATTTTTGCACTACAGAGGAAAGCTGACATACATCATATATATATTCTGTCAATGCAAAGAGACTTAAAATCAGACAGGAAATGCAGTTACCTGAAAGTGCATTTGGCTCTGATAAATATTCAGTGTCTTCTGTCATAACATCTGGTTTCTGGGTCTTGTTTTTTCCTAAATGCATGGCTTGTCCTATCTCTGCTTGTTTCTCTCCAGATATAGGAGAAATAGAGTTCCTGGAAACTCTGGATTTTATTTCAGTCTTTGTACCTTCAATTTGTTTTCTTCTTTTTGATTTGTGGTCTTCTGTTTCTTTCCTTTTCCTCTTAGTTTCCTTCCAATTATCAGAATGTTTCTGATTTACCTCAGAATTTGCAGTGCCATCTCTGCTTTCTAAGGGGGAAAAAAAAAAATTACATCCTTTTAAAATTTCAAGCTACGTCCATTACAACTCTATGTTTGTTTAAGCCATATTTGAAGAATTTGGTCAAAATGACCTAAAATGTGAGGACCAATTTATTTCCAACAACAGTATTCCTTCACTGACATATTTCTGGAAATTCCAAGTTGCCTTTTTATGCCAGAGAGAGTGAGAGTTTATTTTTCCCTACGTAGATTACTAACCTTGTATATTGTTTTCAAAAACCAACCGTTCCGTTTGCTTTTTCAGAAACTTGTAGAAATACTTTCTCACAGGAAATTGAGAATTAAGAGACATGATCTCATCTAGTAAATCTTTCCTGAATGTATCAGGAAAAACTGGTCGGTGGCCAGAAAGCTGTAATATATTAAAAAAAAAAAATAAAAAAAAAAATAAAAATTGCTTGAAAACCTTACACAGAGCAACAATGACAGTTTTGCATAATTTAAATTGGTAACTGTCTTGTTAAACCCAGACATTAACAGAAAGCCTTGAGAATTGTCTAATGTTACGATGCAGAATGGGTAAATCACAGACAACGGAAAAAAAAAAAATCCAGGACTGAAACAGATTCAAACTACAGGATTTTTTAAAA
>WAAD01016674.1:55012-73753 GCA_013389945.1 Fregata magnificens
TTTTTTTTCCCTCTCTTTGAAGAATGGACAGCTGGTTTGGAGGGTTACAGCTTGAGCAGTCGAAGAAACATAGCACTTCGAAATGATTCTCAGTCATGTGGCGTGCTCTACTCCAAAGCTCCTACTTATTTCTGTGGGCAAACGTTAACATTCAGGCAAGTACTTTCTGGGTAGCTGTTGTCTGGTGCATCGTCTGTGAACCAAGCTTCCTTCTCTAGTCTGTTTCGTTTGAATTGTATGTAAACCTGAGTCATGATGCATGTTTGAGTTTTACATCAGCTCAGCCCCAGTCAAGGTAGCGTGTGTGCGTGAAGTCTGTATTTCCTTCTTTTTACTTCTACTTCCTGGCTCTTTAGGAAAACACCTGATGTTTTTGTAGGGCCTGCATCTATCTAAAACAGAGACGAGTGAACTCCCGAGGGATGGTAAAATATAGCCCCTGCTGAGCAAATCTGTGGAATGTTGAACTTCCTCGAGTTTTGTAGCAGCTGTTACTGGCTGGTCAGAAGTCAACGGAGGCTCGCCATTGATTCTCTTTAACCTTGGGTCAGTGGGTTTTTTCCTTCCCAGACTCTGCACGTGCTTTGATGGCTTCGGATGTGAAAACATTATATGTGCTGCTGGGATGGGTGAGGATGGCAGTCTGGCACTGATGTCTTTAACATCTGAGATAGATAGTGGTGATCAGACTACTGCTTGAAACTGGCATTAGAAACTCTTGAGTGGAGAAGGGATCTTGTGAAATTCAAGCTTTTCATTTGACACAGAATGCGATTAAAAACCTCGGCAGCTTTGCTGCCTGTAGTCCTATCCCTGAGATGATGCTGTTTGACAGGGTATATGAGGAATGTCCTTGTGGATATGTCAGTTGAAATTACAGACCTCAGAGACTCTGAAGCTTTATTCCATCTTTCCCTGGTTAAATAAAACCACTTGCTGTACAACAGGCAACCCCCAAAGGCAATTTAAGGGGGTTGTTAGTGATATTTTTGTAACTTATTGCATGGTGTTTCATTTCTCCCTTCCTGATAATGAATTATCTTGACTTCAGATGGTTGCACTATGAGGATGTATTCAGTTGCCCTGTCTGAGATGGGATAAAAAGATCTAAAGCTTTCATTTTAAATCTGTTCATTTTAAATCTGTTGCTAGATTTAACATCTCTTGGCTCAGAAATGCCTGTGAAATGAAAGGCAGGACTTTGAGGTTTCCCTTGGTTCTCTTTCAGACCAATGCCTTTTATCTTTTTTTTTTATTGGTAACACATGAAAATCTTTTGCTTTACATTTTGGTAATGTGGACTCCTCTCCAAGAGGAGATTGTTTCAGGATGGCAGCGCACTAACAAGCACACGTCCACAAGAACTGTAATGACATGAATCTTAAGATTGAAGACAACCTCAAAAATAGGTTGTGTTCCTCTTCCAAGGTCCAAGAGTAGCTTCTCGTTTGAAAGTGTGTGAGATTTGCCTGAGCAGGGAGATGTAGTACTTGGCGCTTGGCTTTCTCCATCTGTTGAAACAAAAGTGTATTCACAAGGGGATAAGTAGCTTGCAGAGCAAACCAAATAAGCAAGGTTCATGTTACAGATGTTTGTGAAGCGGCTTTGTATTCTTCTTGTGCATTCAGGACACAGGCATACCTCATCAGTGAAAAGCGAAGCTGTGATAAACGCAATTCTTTGTATTTGCTTTTTAAAGCTAGACTGCTTTAGTTACCCTCTGAGGTGAGGCATTTGGACGAGTTGTAGGAAAACATCATTGCTTTAAGTCAGGACTCATCCTGTTTCTTTGCAGCCTTCAGGGAGCTGTCCTTAGGAAAGGGAATGTTTCTCCACAATGACCTGCTCTGCAGCTGTCTCTAAAGCTTTTGCTTGCAGTGGGGAGACACAGTCAGTCTGGCCAGGCTGGTGATTTGGGATCATCCAGCAGATGCCCTGTGAAGATCATGCTGACTTTGTCAGGAGCCCACCACAGCTCTACTGACAGCCATTACAAAGGAGGTGCATGTGATCACCCACAGATTTACCTCTCTGTGCTCTCAGACAAATGGAAACTGGTGGTGGTTGAACTGGTTCAGTGTCTGTGTATGCTGCAGTGACAGAGGCAAGGTTTTGCTCTGCAGCATTGGAAGTGGTGAGAAGGGATTTGAACAGTGTCCCACTGAGCGTTGTTCCTACCACGTATTCTGTGGGCTTTTTAAAATTCTAAGTCCCAGGGATCACAGAGGCTGGAGAATAACTTTGTTAATGTGATAGGAAAGATCAGCCTAGTAAAACAAAGCTTAGGAGGTGGTGCAGTGATGCTCTGTACTGTCCTTGGGCTCTTTGTCTTGGGCTCATTATTAATTGCTGAAAAATCAAAACCTAGTAAGGAAAGGAATGGTGATCTATACCAGATCCTGGCCCTCTTCCCTATGCATGCGAGAGGAGGAAAGCCACTGCAGAATTTTAGGTTGGCTGTTGTCTTGGGCACTCGGTTTGTGCTTCCTCGTTACAGTATAAGGAAGGTTTGGCTCTTTCCTACTTTGCATTAGCATGCAGCCCAGTCTCCTCTCTTGGAATAAGGGCAGCGGTGTAGGGAGGGTAGTCCTGATGCTGGAAAGTCTGGGTGTGATGAATACAGAAGTGCATGATGAAAAATGTGGCCTCAGCCTGGATTCAGTGTGGATGCCACTGAGAGCGCTGAACCTAAAATGTTCAGCTGGTCCTAGACTGACTCCTGTGTAAACGTTCGCACTCTGGGTGTACCATCGCCCCTCCCTCAGACCATTCGCTGTCCTCTTACTTGTTTGATGTTTTTTTTTCTTCCTACTGCTGCTGGTCCAGGTTACCTTGACAGTGCCCTGCAAAAAAGGGTCTGTATAAATGAGCAAGTGTGGATACAGATTGACATGATAGAATTCCTACTGTTTAATGGGTTTGTAATTATGCATTTTTTTGGTCATCCTGTGACTGTAGAAACACTTACTTCCAACGCAAAACTCAAGAAAGGCTCCCTTAACTAGGGATGGAATGAATTAATGTTACTTAAGCACAAAGGCTTTACATCTCAAGTTTACAGATAAATAGCTGTTCATAAAGCTTCACCAGTAACTCAGGCAGAGTTTAAGATCTAAAGTAGAGTACCAAAATGAATTTGAAATATCATTTAAAGTTGTTTTGGGAAAACACTGTTGATAGCTTCCAAATTAAAAGCTTCTTGGATATTTAAATTTTTTTTTTTGCTTTGCTTTACAGTACAAGGCTTTTGCTATCTTAGTGATGTTCCCAGGGGACTGAGAAACTTAATGGAGTGCAAAAGTAAAACATGGTTCTAATTTTATCTTCCTTGTTTGTCTTGAAAGAGTTAACCCATTGTGTGCCAGTCTACTGCCCAGTTTAAATTCCAGTTCTTAAAAGCTTCTGCTGAAGTTTTTGTGTTGTTTGGCAACAACCAAGTATCAGTCCTGCTCTTTGTCTTAAGCTGTAATGAAACTAACCATTGTTTTACTTTCTAGAAAAGACCATCTGAGTTTCCCAAGTCACTCAGGCTCTCTCTAAAGTAAAGTACGATTTAGCACCTTTGAGAGATGGCAGTACAAGAAAAAGGACTCAAATACAGAAGAACCCTTCAGTGTACAAACTGTGCAGCCTCGCTCAGCTGCTAGGGCCCAAAGGGAACTGCATCCCAGGTCATTTGCACAACTTGTTTGCTTTTTTTTCGGCGATTCTTTCCCAGGACCAAAATCCTAAATGCAGCTAAGCAGAAGCCAGACTTGTAAATGTTCTTCTAGGCATTATTGGGTTTAATATCCATTTGCACCAAGCTGATTTATTAAAAAAAAAAAACAAACCAAAAAGCCCACCCCCCCCAACCCAACAACCCACCCCTTTACAGCAGAATATAGCAGGACTCAAAAAACCCCATTTTAGTCATGCTTATTAAGTACTTGCTGAAACTACAGCTGACTTGCCATAATATGTGATGTTGACCAGTAATCTGGTATAGATGATTGTAGTTTTGTGCATATTGATTGTTTCAGACAACTGGAAATAATTTCAAAAGACTCTAAGCTGTGACAGTGGAGAATTTTATTAAATAGCAATGGAAGTTTGCAGGAAGCAGATTTTTTTTTTTTGTACAGATTAATAGTTAAAGCATTGGTCAGTGGAGCTGTTGGGAAAGCTGGTAGGAATTCTGGTCATGTAACAGTGATCTCCCCAAAAGGTTGGATTTATTTGTTGAAAGCCCTGGAGCACAGTACAGAGGTCTGGTATGGCAGGGTATTACTGTCTGGATTTCATTGTATGTTTTGATTTAAAGCTTCAGGGTTTGATTTAACTTTTTGCTCAGTAGAATTGAAACCGTGGGACAGCCAGACAGACGAGACAGCCTAGGAGTGTGCGTGGAGCAGCAGAACGGCTATGATTCCTTGCAGCGGGATAAAGCTGTGTGCATTAGCACAAACGGTGAGTCTGAATCACATAATTGAAGAAGGTGATTCCCCGCCCTCCCCCTTTTTTTTTCTTGCCAAAACCCCATAGTCTGGTTCTTTATATCCCTGCATCATATGAGCAACTTCATCCACCTTGTATGTACATACTGCTTGTGCAGTTAAAATCTTTGGTGAGATCACGGATCTCCTTTTCCTGCTTGCAGTTATAGCAACCTGTTTGCTGTGACAAAAAGGACCGTGGCAGGGTTGCTTTCCATTTATATTTGCCTGCAAAGAAAATAGGGAGACATAGTATTGCATGTTAGTATGTACAGAAAGTGAGAAATAACGTTTGGTATCCTGACTGTTTCAGGGGCCGTATTTGTAAACGGAAAAGAGATGACAAACCAACTGCCTGCTGTTACTTCTGGATCGACTGTGACGTTTGACATGGAAGTTGTGCAGTTAGGGCCTTCCAGCAACGAGGGAGGAAACTTCAAGCTTAGAGTAACCATTAGCTCTAACAACAGAGAAGTGGTCTTTGACTGGGTACTTGATCAATGCTGTGTCTCTCTATATTTTGGATGTTCGTTTTCATACCCAGGCTGGAAAGTTTTGGTGTTTTAGCAGTGAGTGAAGGGATTTTTGTTCTTGCTATAAAGTGTAATGTTAAAACCTGGATTTCCAGCTGTTTGACATCAACAATCTGTTAACGAAAACCTGTCTTTATACTACTTGAACTCCACTATATTGTACTTCCTACTGGACTAATTTCAAAAAATTGTGAAACATTGGATTTGTTACTCTGGAAAAAGTTAGAAACAGGCATTTGCGTAGGCAAATTAATTTAAGCAGTCCATAAGACCTTTCCCTTTTTTCCTCCAGCCTTGATTTTTGTCAGTATTTCATTGTACTCTAGTCTCAGGGTACGTGTGTTGTGTAGAATTAACTTTGCTTAATGCTGCTGTTCTGTGAAATAAGCCTGTAAACTTTTAGGGGGCAGAGGGGTGGTAATGGACCAAAGTTTTATTTATACCACTCAAAAAGAACAAAGTATTTAGAGCAGTGATGTCCTGCTATGCTGCCTTAATAGTATGAATGGATAGGGGGTTCTGCATGCAACAGCAATTTCTTCCATGCACGGTACTGTTCATTCCTCCAGAGCAAGGATGTCTGAGCCATAATGTCTGTTTAAATATGTAGCCAGTCTGTTAATGTCTCACTTAAGTGCCTTATTTCCGGATACTTCTTGAACTGTTTTCTGTGTTGTCACTTGGAGTATATTTTCTAGAGTAGTTGCGTGGTGATGCTTGCCTCAAACTAGACCAATACCTAGAGTAGGACGGTTATCCTTATCTGCTCTGAATGTCTTCCCTAGTTATAATTTACCATGTAGCCTATGTTAGAGCAAGTCTTAGCGATTTAGTACTTAGGCATGACATGCAGATGGCAGCCATGATTCCTCACAGAGCCCTTCTAAGACTTAGAGACAACCTTCTTTCTATTGTCCAACAACAGAGACAAGGGAAGTGCTGTTCTGATGTGCAGGGTTCCTGGAAATCCCAGATAGCTACCTGGGAACACCTTCCATTCACGTGCAATAGTGCAGGTTTATGGTCCAAGCGCTATGGATGGACTAGGCCACCCAACCAAGCTGGGACTGCTGCTGGAGATCCACCTTGGGAGATAATGGAGATGGGCTTTGGGTATGGACTGAAGGCAGACCCAGATGGCACAGATCTAACCTGTGGCAGTCAAAATGGAGCAGATGATGGTAATCTAGCTCTCCTCCATGTAGTAGGATGGGATAAGACATTATTATGAATTAATAATTGACTTTGAATTCAGAAGTTACATAAAGTTACCACTATTTCACCCTAAGGAGCAACTAAGATTTAGAATGAACTTAAAGAGAGCCTATTCCTGACCAAAAGATTGCAATACTACTGGATTTAAAGAATATTTTAAAGTAATGCTCACTGAGGGCCTTAAAAGGGACCTTCTTACCTCAAGTTCAATTAAAATGAAATATATTTTAGCATGTTAGAATAGCAATATTTTTATAAAACCTAGACAATCATTCTGCCCTTTTTCCTTCAGTGTCAACAAGCTACATTAGCCCTCTATGCTAGCATAAAAAGCTTAATTTACATTGGATTAATATCCCCCATACTCACATTGTCAGTACAAAAAGATTAGTCATCTGCCTGCTTTTTTTCCCCCAAGCATCTGTAGTAGGGGTACATGAATTTCAGAAGAGGAGAATGGCAGTTGATATTTATGCCATTTACAAGAACAAAAAATTGTGAATAGATTCAGATGGATGCAAAGAACTTGCACATGGTAGAGTTCGGTTGGAATTTACTGTAAAAGACATGAAGTGAGGAAGACTGGACACCTGCAGGTAAGATAATCCACTGTTAGCAACAAAAAGCCTGCAGGATTCTGGTTTTCGAGCTTAACTATTTCACTGTTAGGGAGTAAGAGAATACTAGCTTATCCTGTACTTTCAGTGTTCCTTTGAATTATCCTGTGAAGAGTATTTTCAATACTTTTCAAATATGGCTCTTTTCCTATAGCCAAGAAGTTTCAGTAGATGATCAAACAGTATCAGTCCTGTTTAGAGAGGGTCAGGCTGGCACTCCAGCTAACAGCCAACTTAAATCTTGCTCTACTTAGTAGTGCTGGTATTTTACTTACACACTTCAGGTGTCAGGTACTAGTTGTAACTTAGTACTTTTAGCATATGGAAATTAAAATTGTGAATACACACTCCTGAGGTACCGACGGGTCAGGTACCTTTTCATCTGCTTTTGGAGGGGCTAGTCAGACTATTGATTCTGCAGGATATTTACTTGCATATTAGAAAATAAAGCTTAAGCCTTGAATTCAGGTACTTCCAGAGATGGTCATGCCTTGTCAGTTTGTTCAGAATATACATACAAAGCAGCTTAAGATGACTGTGAAGGGCTGCAGGAGGCCCCTACTGCTCTCTCGAAAGCTGAGGATGGCAATAGAAGAAATAGTTTTTCTGACTTCAGTCTTCAGCTGTATATTGAACAAGGGCAGCTTGTTATGTTGGGTTAGTTTTTTGGTGGTGTTTTGTTGTGGTGTTTTTGTTTTGTTTTGGTTTTTTTAACTTAGCATAAGCCTAGCTGTCCAAATTGCAAATTAGGTACTGTTCAGCCACCTCTTAGAGCTGCACTTTTTAAACCTGGGAGGGGTGAAGAGTCTCAGGGCAGGAGACCTGAGTAATAAAGTAACAAAGTATGCAAAGAATCAGAAGAAGCTTGAATGAAAAAGGTTGAAATGCTGTTCTTCCACAGCAGAGTTCAGCTAGATAAAAAACTTGACACTTCCAATTTTTCACCTCTAGCTATTAGAGCCTTGCAAGCAACAGTGTTAACTGCTTATGAAACCCAATCCTGAAAGTTGTTTTGCTAAGCTAGTACATTCACTTACCTCAACTAAGACTTACGCGTCAAGTGAAATTTGAATTTTTTTAAAATAAAGTTTTGTCCCTCAACGGTGTATGGTCTAGTAAATTATTTATTAGGGCATAAAGCTGAGCATCGCTGCATTCTTCTAACAAGAACATAAAAATGGATTCTATAGCACTGCAGCCATCTTTAAGAGCTTCTCTTTTTTTTTTTTTTATTTTCATCTTCTGTCCCTCAGAAATCCCAAACAATGTTGTTTTTCAGGTTTCTCACTTGTGCACTTACTTTTATTTCCCGCTGAAGTTCAGATCTTAACTGGTATCTCTTGCAGAAATAAGTTTTCCTTCTTTTTTAAAAATTAGTTACAGCATCTGTAAACTACTTTCCTCAATATTCCATCACAGCTAATTTATCTCTATTTTACTGTTCCCAGCTCCTTACAGTTGCATTAAATGGCGCAACTCTTATACATAGTAGTTTTTGGCCACCATCACTGAGCAAGAAGCAGAGGTATTTAATCCCCTTCAAATAAAGTCCATGTTGAACTAACACACAGCTTTACTTTATTCCCTTAGTTCTGCTTTACCTGCAGCCTGATCCATTTCCTTGGTCTCTCTTAAAGGAAAAAACACTTGTGAAACCAGTAAATAAGGTTGCTGACAGGGTAGCTTTCTGTCATAAATACACCATTCATATGAAGAACCTTCTTCATGATAAGACACTGAGTATATCTCCTAAAGAACGCATCTTCAGTCTCAAATCGAGCAACTTAAGAACAGCAGATAGAGTCACAGAAGGCAGACTTACCTACTTCAGTCAAAGCTCTCTTCTTGGTTGTGAAACCATGCAGTATCACATTTAAAACCAGGATCTGGTCCAACAGGAACACCTTCATTCAAGCACTGGTTGATGACGGCATCAAACTGTTCTGTGAATTAAGAAATACTTTACTTTGAACAACATTGTCAAAACTGTCCTCACAGCATGGCTCCTGCATTCTCAAAGGTAAAACAGAATTGCTGGTTTGGGGTGGGTTGTATGGTTTGGGAGTTTTGTTTTGGTGATTAGTGAAGTAATCAGAACAGTTCAAATTATTTGCAACTGCTTCATTCCAGGCAGTGAATCTTTACCCCAGCCCCCAAAAATTCAAGGACTACATTCAAGACACAGTCAAAGCAACATACACTTAAGGTTAACAACTTAAATGCATCTAACAATTTTGAATATAGTATTTAATGCACTGAATTAAATATTCAAGTCATATGATAGGTTCCAACTTGGGGTTCACCAAATACAAAACATCATAAAAATCTGCCATGAACATATTAAAGGCTAGATTAGAAGAACCTTGCCAGTTTTAGAGACAAAAGCATACCAGACAACTGCAGTCTGAACTCAAGTTTACAAAACCTAGCTGTCAGATCCTGTATTTCTGTATCTGAATTATTTTTAATATGGAAAAAGGTTTTCAGTGTCTGCTATTCAACAGTCACTATTCGGCCAAGCAGTGCAATTCCTTACTCGTTTTGTTCTGTAGCACCTGGAGTATCCATCCTCTACAGTCCCAGAGAAGCACTATTTTAAACTGATACCCATTTAAACATTGCTCCAAATAAACTAAGTATCTTGTAAAATCTGTTTGAAACATTAAGCACTTGCATGTTAAAAACTCACAAGTCTTATTTTTATAACTGACACAAGTGATGTTTCATTTTCAGTTATATAAATTACAGTTCTGAACAGCAATACACAACTTACAGATATATCTCAAGTATTCAGTTCTACCCCCTAGAAAGAATGAAAGTTTTTATAATCTAGCTAAAAACCTGGTAATTTATGGAGTCACCTTAAATATAACAGAAAGACTGGACAGAAACTTAGCTACCTTTGTAGCAATCTGGCAAAGGAAGAACACATATCCAAATTCTACAAGACATGCAGAAGAGAAAGTTTATACAAGGTACCGCTTGTGGCCCTTCTGCATGCACATGAAATGACTGGACAAGCATCATGGCAGATTTTGTATTACTGAACTTTATGTACAAAAGCCGATTTCAAATAAAACATTTTAATGTAAAAACAATGGTTCATTTAAACAACTTGTTTTGGTTTTTTTTGTTTTTGTTTGGGGTTTTGTTTTGTTTTTACATCTACTGTACCATCCAAATTCTTTTTAACGAGCTTACATGATATCTTCAAAATCTATCAAAGGTACATATAGAAAAGGCATCTTTATAAATAGAAAACAAAGGGATTTTTTCAGCTTTTATTATAAATTGACATGACATACAAAGTTTACTGGACAGAAGTAATTTCATTACTATTTTTGGGGGGATCACCAACTTTTTGTGCAAACAATGCTAGCCTTCTTTTAAGCATTAAGAGCATAACTGCTTAAGAAATGACATAAGCAATAATTCTAGAACTACATCTCCCCTAAAATAATCTATTTTTTTACATATGTGCACAGCTTTAGCAAATTAAAGCCAGAGAGAAATGCTTGATGTACTATCCAGAGGCATAATTAGAGTTTGCTAAAACTCAGAGAGCTGGCAAATTCAAGAAGTTTGTAATGAAAGCTGCAGTTTCCCTCTTTCCTATTTTGTACACAAAATCAGTGACTAAGAACTTAATACTGGATGACAAATCACATCCACACCATTAGTTAAATAGTCTCACAGTTAAACACATCTTAAGGACCATCAAAATCAGTATTTACATTTTATAAATTTCTGAAGACACCATTAGAAAGCTTATATACCCCTTAAACAAATAGGGAACTGCATCTCATGGTGATGGAATGAAATAAAAAATTAAAAATACCTGTACTTACAGCAGCATTGTTCCTTTATAAATAAAGAATATGAAAAATGCAATATTTTAAGGATAATAAAAAATTGAGGTGATGTCACTCAACCACAGTGCTTGCTGGAATAAACCCTTCGGTGCTGATACTGTACCAGTAGTGAAACCACTTTCCATTGGAAAAAATCTGTAAACGTATGCATAAAATGTGTTAACAGCAGTGCAAAACTGCTCAAATATAGTTTAGTCAGCATCTTAGTATCTGTATTGAATACAATACATCACAGAATACTTGCATAAGAAGTGCAACACATTTTCTGGTCCAATTTTACAGTGCATTTTTCCCTCAAGAGTGGCATCTCGAAAGCCAAAGCTAAACCTATGGCCTGGACTTGCAGTCTGTACTCAGGCAAAACAGCAGGCATAAACTTCAAAAGAAGTTAATTGACGTAATGCCTACCTACTGACTATAGACTCTCGGCTTTAGCATGGCACACTATGATGCGGAACCCCAGTAAAAAGGGTTTACATCAAATAGTTTGTGTAGCTGTGTAAATGTGTAATAAAAATATAAAGGAGCTAATGTTCAAGTTTAAAATGGTACACTGGGTGATCAATACATCAGAATTATCCACGAAAACCAAACTGCTGGTAACCTCAAAAAGCCAAGGTGGTACTTGACTGTGTCTGTAACATGAAAAGCCAAGATCTTTCCAAACAGGCACAAGACAAAGGAAGTGCTAAGTTCGCCAACTTTGAGAATTTTCGTGTAAAAAAAATTTGTAATTTATGATCAATTGATAAATGATTTCAAATACAAGGATCAAGGTTAAACTTTAAATAGTGAGACGGTATTTTCACAAAAAGTAACTGGAGAATTTCTAAATAAGAAAAGCAGAAACTGTATCCCAATCCCCTCTCCCCAATGTTTCACAACTTCATGGTAGGAAAAACAGCCAGATACAGATGCAAAAATCTCAATATAAAAATGGGTTTACATATATTTAAATTATGTAAATTCCATAAAGTTCTTAAGACACTAATTACTAAAATTACAAAAAAATTTTCATATTGCTCTTCATGCTCAAACTCTTAAAATATTGTCATTACATCACCAAAACCGATATACATGTTGTACTTGCATAATTAACTGAATAGAAACCCTGTTAAAACAATATCCTTGTTGAAATCATTTATTTCCATCCAGCAGTGCCTGTTTGGAATCTCTGTATTTTTGTGTGTAATTCTTTATAGAGCTCATGCACCCTAGAATGTCACTTCAATGCTTGTCCGTTGAATGGCATTTGACTTTTGACTTCAGAGCTTTTGTTTCTTGCTCTGTTTTGTGACACCTGAGATGCTATCCATTTCTGAAATTCTCTCTCGCATATTATTTTCACTATATCCATTTGCTGTCCCACTTTGTTCCTCAGAAGATTCCTCATCCGTTGGGGAGGCTGATTCTCCTTTCTCTAACTTCTGCTGCATCTCTCGGAGCCTGGCAACAGCTTTGTCTATTGACATTATGCTGATAAGGTTAAAGTCATGCATGCTGACCAGATGTAGCATAAAGTTTCGACACAAGTTCTTCTTAATTATTTTTTGTCCGTAATTTTCAACAAACAGCATACAGGCATGATTCATTTGATTGTCAGCAATAAACCTGTCAAATTAGAAAGCCATCATTATGCAACTAGAACATTTTCAAAAACAAAAAGATAGCCTACAACATGGTTTACCAATGTAACTGCATAAACCATCTATTACATAGTCTCAACATCCACAATGTTTTTTCTTTTCAAAGCCTTAGGGCTACTAAGCACAAGAACATTTTTTTAAAAACTTAAACAGTCAAAAGCTTGTTGCCAAATTATCCTTTAATGATCCTTTCCTAAACAACTGAGCTAACTGAATTTTAAGTGCTTAGTGAATTGCAATGCAAAATGGTCAACCATATCTATACCATAACGTATTTGTATCAAAACTAAGTTTACGGTAACATACCCGTGCTTCATAACATGAAGATTCCATAATTTCATCACTTCTTTTTCTCCTTCGTTAACATCAGAAAATTCTTCAATTTGCTGGAGAGATAAACGATTGGGAGAAAGGACAGGAGAAGACATCAGAACTGCACGTCTGCTGACAAGTAGTGAAACCACACCTAAAATTCAACCTATGCCACCTATACATCACAGAAATAACTACTGCTGAAAATTCAGGCACTGCAGTCAAAAAGGTCAGAAAAAAGTCATATCATGTGGAGACCTGTGATGATAAATCACTTCCATATTATACACACACACCACTGTGTACTCCTGTGACACCAGCATCTCCTCTCTGAAGAAGAAAACCAGCCATAAACAATGAAAACTTGTTAGGACCCATGTGGACTGAGCTAGCTTTGCAACTAAAGACATACTTAAAAATACAAACTTTGATTCCATGAATCATTATCATTAGTGTCTCAGTATTACAAAATTTTCTACCTACTCTTGAAGTAAATGCATCATTTTATAGAACCATAGAATTGCTTAGGTTGGAAAAGACCTCTAAGATCATCAAGTCCAACCTTTAACCTAGCACTGCCAAGTGCACCACTAAACCATGTCCCTAAGCACCACATCTACATGTCTTTTATATACCCTCCAGGGATGGTGACTCAACCACTTCCCTGGGCAGCATGGTCCAATGCTTGACAACCCTTTCGATGAAGAGATTTTTTCCTTTTCAATCTAAACCTCCCCTGATGCAACTTGAGGCCATTTCCTCTTGTCCTATCCCTTGTTACTTGGGAGAAGAGACTGACCCCCACATCGCTACAACCTCCTTTCAGGTAGTTGAAGAGCATGATAAGGTCTCCCTTGAGCCTTCTTTTCTCCAGGCTAAACCACCCCAGTTCCCTCAGCCGCTCCTCATAAAACTTGTGCTCTAGACCCTTCACCAGCTTTGTTGCCCTTCTCTGGACACGCTCCAGCACCTCGATGTCTTTCTTGTAGTGAGCAACCCAAAACTGAACACAGTATTCGAGGTGCAACCTCACCAGTGCTGAGTACAGGGGGACAATCACTTCCCTACTCCTGCTGGCCACACTATTCTTAATACAAGCCAGGATCCTGTTGGCCTTCTTGGCCACCTGGGCACACTGCCCGCTCGTATTCAGCTGGCTGTCGACCAATACTCCCAGGTCCTTTTCTGCTCGGCAGCTTTCCACCCACTCTTCCCGAAGCCTGTAGCGTTGCAGGGGGTTGTTTTCACAAGATATGTCCTGTTTGTTCCCAACAACAACTGCAGACCATCTTTTAAAAACCACAATCCATTTAAAATGATTTTGTATGAATGGAATAATTACAGTAATGGTTTTCTCCCGCAGCCATTCAGGGTCCTTTTCATCCTCGCTGTCTACTTCCATTTCTTGTGGACGGAGAGGTAAACATGTGTCACTGTGGAAATATAGCCGATTGTGCCCGCTGCTGTATGTTCGCTGCTGTTCTACTTCTCCATCTTCAGATTCAAGAAATTCTGACATACTTGCTTTCGTACGCTTTGGCCTAGCAGAAGGAAAAAAAGAGGTAACTGCTTTCATCCATCATATCAAATACGCAAATACTAAGAACTGTATTAATACAAATTATTCTTTTTAGCTCTAGCTTGCAAAAAGGTTGGGGGTGGGGAGGATCACCAGCAATGAAATAAAACCCATTAAAAACCCAACATGCCATTCCAACCCACACTTCACCTTTTCGGGGAGAAAAGTTTTAGGATAAGGCATTACATCATTACGAATAGATAACCTCAACTGAAAAGATGTAGAAAAACCACAGGTGAAGTTCTCATCCTTCAAGAACATTTTATTTAGTCATAAACTGCTGTACTTCAATGATAGTGAAATTTAACACTGTTTATGTGCATCTACAGATTTACAAATCCCTAGATTTCACAAATCTGGTCCGTATGCTATATTACACAAATACAGATAGACCCTGTTTTCCATCTCCCTACCTGCAAACAAGTATGTGTGTGATAGGAGTTCTTTTGACCGGTCCATTGCGACTGAAGGCAAATCCAGGTTGACGATGGATATCCTGGGGATTTCCTGCATAGGAGCCATCATAGCACTCATTGATAGATACGTCTATCCTAGCACCTTTTGGATGATACTGAAACAGACAATTGCAAATATACTTAGCAAACAGTAATAACAATACATCGGGAGGTTTAAACAAGTAACCTTTTCAATTCTGAATACCTTAAATATCATCCTATCGATAACCTGACATAGCTCTAGTTTCCTTTTACAACACCCAAATAATTTTTAACCTCTAAAACCAAACTATACTAAAGCTCCCTTGCTCTGTACCATTTTACTGTTTTATATAAAACCACTCAGAATAGAACTAATTGTAAAATTAAGGAAAATATCAGCAAAAGATTGCTAACAATCACCTTACAGATTAGAATATTTCTAACCAGCTAAGGAGTGAAGCTTCAGAATAATAATCTCAGCAGGGTAGTGGGTATAGGAAACTACATTATCTTCAAATAAATAGGACAGAACTTCTCTTTAAGGTCAGATTGGTAGGAATAGGTCCTTATCAGCATAAGTAAATATAATACTGTCTTTAAATGTTTACCTCCTTCCTAAAGCTTCAAGAGAAGACTTCCAACCAAATGTAGATTACATTGCTTTCTACATCACATAAAAAGACTACATTGATGCAAAAGTAGCAGCTTAAAAAAAAAAACCAACCCACTATTTTTTTTTTCTCATGCAACATGCAAACATTCACATAACATTCGAAGGAAGCTGCATTTAACTTGTAGATACAGTCCTACAACTTAACAGGCTAGCAACAGAATCACTGCGCATGTAGTATCTGTGACAAATTGTACAGTGTTTCATAGCGCTAAACTACAAAAAGACTACTTACAACATAATTAAAGATAAATCTGCTGTGGCAAAGTTTAAGATGCTTGAGTAAACTATACAGTTTCCGACAGTTCAGTGTGCACCATGGGCAATGCAAGTCATCTCGGGCTTCAGTCTGCTGTCTTGTGTTGTTGTTATAAAGGAACTGATGCAAACAAAGGAATAGGTAGTATTAGCACCAAATGTGTTTCATTCATTAACCTCCCAACCCTCAGAACAAAGTTGAACATCGTTTCAGGAAACCTCTACAGTAAGTTCTTGGGAACACTACATCAGCTCAGTGTACTAAAACACTGGTATTTAAAGAATTTTCTTCCCCATAGGGAGACCACCTGTCCCCCTCCAGACGTCTAACAAGAGATGTCCTTTGTATTTTGGAACGTCAGACATACCCGCAGGAAGATTAGTTTTCTAAAATACTTCCTGCAAGAAGAAATATGTGGAATGGTTCTTAATATGTGAATCTGAGACCCCTTAAGGCATCCACTAAAAAGGCAAATGGAAATTTCCACCCAACTCAGAAGAGAAGTGAACATTTTAATTCCATGCAATATTTACAATCTACTTTTTCCCCTCTAACGCTTATTTTCAATACCTGGTAAAATATTCGCAACTTCTGTCGAGGTTCATTTAAAACATCTCTCTCTTTTCTTGTTTGAAGGTCTGCCGGCAAGGATTCTTTCACAGCTAAGAAAAAAAAAAAAAAGACATTGTTTCTTACCCAAGTATGGAAGTTCTGAGAAGGGCACAGTGCTGTCGAAGGAAATGGGCTACTGTGTACTACTGTACTTTGATCTAAGCAGCTCATATCAGCAACAAGGAAGTCTTGATGCTCAGCTTCCTTCACAGATCTACAGGCAAACCCACCACTTTTAAACACCAGATTTAACTCCAGTTTTGGAGAACCCTTCAGAGAACTTAAAAACTGCCAGGTAAAAAGCAACATTTTTCTTACTCCACTTAAGCAAACAGAGAATTCTTTAGGTATAGCTAAAAGTAGGTGTGGCTGGGAAATAAAAAAGAAACACTGCTTTCAGATGGCTGCATTGGAAATACGTTGCTTAAGTTCAATTTCACAAGTTTCCCAAGTCACACAACAGAGAAAACAGTATGAAATGCAAGTAACACACAAAATATTTAACAGAAACTTTAACTCCGAACTCTTATCCCTCAAACACTTAGTGTTTGTGTGTGTAACGGCACTGCTCAGTTGCCTCTAAGCCTCTTCCATACATTTTAATCTCAGTATGATTATTTGATTCCGTACAATTAACAAGAAACCCCACATATCTAAGCAGGTTTATAAATCTATCCTCAGGAGAAACCATTGCTTCTGAATGATTAAAAAGATGGCAAAACAAGTCCCAGTTCTACTGACATAGGGAGATCTTTTAGAAGATACACTTACTTCATGTTTAATATTTTGGAGAACAAGGGAAATTTCATCCTCTTTGTGTATGAAGAGGAGAGGAGGCCTGACACTTCAGCCTGCACCACATCAGAGAAATTAGAATTCCATGGCTCAGTTACTTTGAGCACTTTGTAATTACAGCAAAGCTCAAGCCGCCACATTTAGAAAGTCTTTGATGTCTTTATTCCACTGGTCTGCCTTGGGAAACATGCCAAAGTAAAATGACAACACCAAATTCATATACCCTTGGGAAAGATGCACTGAATCTTTCTCTTTTACTATCAGAACATCTAACTGATGGAATTTTCCTAGTATTTTCACTCTCCTCCTTTTTTGGTATGCAGAGACTGAGGTTTCAGCACAACCATCATAAATACCCTACAACGCTGCACACTGCACTACGATATATTCCTGTATTAAGGGTCTGCTGTACTGTTTTGGAAGGTGGCTCTTGCTGTAACTTTACCAATTTACTAGAATACTTAGCTTCTCTGATGCAAGAAAAAATGGGTTCTATCAGTACATTAGCAACGCAGCCTTGCCATGTCCCTATTGCCTCTATATTTATTATGTAGTAAACTAGTACACACCTTCTAGAGTTAGTCAACATACCGTCATTTCTTTTGCAAGTCTGAGCAGAAAACCTGCCTAACAAATTACAATATAGGCCTCCAAGAAATTCTAATATACAAGGAGGCCCGGTATGAGGAAGTAAAGAGAAAGCAGAACAACTTTTACAGTGAAAGTTCAAGTACTTCCCCGCTTCTGTTGCCTTTCTTCTATTGGAAATTACTTCACGTTTGTGTGCGTTAAGTGTCAGCCATTCATCCCAATTTAAGAAACCTAAGTGTCTGCAATCCCTAGCTCAGGTAAAATATTCAATTCAGAAGACAGGAACCAGTCTTATTTAAATATTCTTGTACTCTTTCCAAAGACAAAGATATCTGTAGGTTGGCTGAGGATGTCAGGGATCATTCTAGACAGTGCCTTCTGCACAGGCAGGGGTGAAATTCTTCTTGCTCTAACTTTTGTATTACTACACATTAAAGCTCTAAAAGCAGTGAAAAGAATTGCTGCTCTTAGAAAGTCTCACCAGAGATAACCTATTGTTGGCCCATCAAGTTTTCCAACACATACTGCAATACAACCGCACAAAAAGCACAGTTGGAAAAGCAATATATTTTTCATAATCATCATCCCCTTGCTATCACTACTACAGCTCCAAAACCTCACAGTTACATATCCAACACAGAACCAAATTGAAATACCATTTTGCACAAATTCCCTGATGCACTACCATACTATACCATACTACCATAGACGAACCCCAGAACTCCAAGCAAGGCAATTCTTTACAAACAGTGGCTGGCTACATACTCCAGAGATTAAGCCTGGAGACAGAACCACCGCACTCCAGATAATTACTTCTATGATAGGGACCTAGAAGTTTCCCTAATCACATAGTCCCAATNTCTGAAGTGAATCGGGTGCCAGTTGAGAGTCTGGGTATGTTCATAAGTGTTTAAACAACAGGGGCAGCCTGTTGCTTTCTGTACAATTCAAGTTTTCCCAGCTGTCCTTGGGCCTTACCTGCCAAGACAATATTCCAAGCCAAAGTTACAAACAACCGTGAGCGAGACAAAAGAAAGATAGTATCTAGGACAGCCCACACTGCCACTTAGGAATCAAAGGGGAGTTTCAGACTAAATATGACCCCAAGACAGGAAACTGCTATTTAAA
>WAAD01016674.1:74046-99478 GCA_013389945.1 Fregata magnificens
AAAAAAAAAAAAAAAAAAGAGAGACAGACACACTTACTGGTCATTCAAAGGTGCCTTTTCTATCTAGTGTCAGAAAGTATTTCAGTAGTGGCTTTTTTGAGCTAAGCTCTGGGACAGCAAGGAAGAAATATGTTTTTAGAAACATATTAACAAAATTGCAGTTAAGCAACTGAACTAAATTAATCACAAATTGTACTTAGAAATATAAAAACCACATTAAACTTCATTTCTTGAGATAATTACAATCAAATAGCAAGGTACCTGCTATACAGCCACATCACTTTGTGAAGGTTTCCATTAACTGTACTGCAGCATACAACCAGTTACCCCCACCCCAGCCAGCTATCCCAGTATTATGCAAGAAGATCTAAACAACTCTTGAAGGACAAAAAAAATCTTGGGGTTGTTTTTTGTATCTAAATGCATATCTTAATACTACAATCTTCTGCAAAACATCTCACAGCAAGTACGTGTCTGTTAATGTTTTTAGATTATGCATGAACTAAAGAAGTGTGCTATCACACACTCTTTGAAAATTATTAATGGTCAGACGTTGTAGGTCCATTGAAATTTTCAAGGTTAAGTCCCAGTACTGATACTGATTAGCTAACCTTATGGAAAGGGAAACATTCCCAGAAGACTTTCTATAAAGAAACTGATCTGGAACACATACCTATTTTTTTAACATATACCTTCAGAAATATCAAAGGACATTTTACAAAGTTCTTCTAAAATAGTGCTTAAGATCACCTACGTATGTTTAAGATAAATATAATTTTATATTCAGCAGCTTCACAAGACAAGCTTTTTAGTAACAGCAACAGCAGAACAAGCAGTTTCTAGACATTTCAACAGCTCTTGAACTAATGTGTTTAAATATATAATGGGATATACTAAGGTAACAAAAACTATAATTTTAGATTTGCAGTGAATATTAGCAGAGTGCATTAATGTTTTTGACATTATGTAATCTCCAAAGTAGTGGATCAGATTACAATAGTAATTACATTAAATTTTGAATGACACTGTAGCCGCCACAGAAGTGCCACTAGTACATTAAATACAAACCAAGCAAAGAAGTAAAACCAAAATAATTGTATGCTACTTAAAAATGTTTCCATGAAGCAAGGTTAAGCAACCCAATTTTAAATAGTCTATCCACTACTGCTTTTAACGTGATATGTATTTAAAGTGGTGATAAAACAGTTCAAAAGCTGATTACGAAGTTTGACAATATGTAAACTCTTATGGAAAGAATATACAGGAACTAAATTGCAGAAGGAAACAAAACCAGTTACATTTCAGATCATTGAAACACTCTGAACTTAAAAAGCATTTAGTTTTAAATTACAATGCTCTAAACATTAATTAATGACTAGGGAGAAACTAGTTCAATAATACATACTGGTTAAGTTACATGTAACAAACACAGACCTACCTCACATAATAGTAACAGTTTGCAGACTTGCTATGTTTTTCTCTTACCTACACACAATTCTTTTTAGACAATACTAACTGTAAGTCTGTATTCTATCTAGACAACCTCAGACTGCCCAAAATGAATAAAAGCAGAAAAAACCTTTAGGCCCAACAGAAATCTTTGTTAACTTGTGTCAATATGCAGAAAATGCAACTAAATAATAAAAATATGTATTGTACTTCCATCATGGGACCATACGTAGACATCAAACTAGGTATCAAGGAGATTAGTGCCAGTTCATAAGCGTTCTGAAAGAACCTGAGTTACCTTTACACCACAAACATGCAATGTAATGTACAATATTTTAGACAGTTTCTGTCACATTTCACAGTAGCAGCTACGTTTTCCAAGAGCTAAATATATCAGCTGATAGACAAATTTTAAAACTATTTTCACTACAAAGCATAAAAAAGGAACTTACTAATACTATAAATCCAAATACTTATAGAACAGTAATTAAAAAGAGTAGAGCAAAACAGACAATCCTAGAAGTCCTATTATTCACAGATTTCTCCCCAATCTATTTCACATCAGCATTTATGAGCATTGTATGTATATCACTTCAATATTGTCATGACCTCAAAGACCCCACTATTTTTAGCTTTTGAACTTACCTTAAAAAAATGTACAAAAGATGGGATACAACAAAGCCCATTCATTCTTGCTTTTTCATGTTTAAGATTACCTGAAGCAGTTGCACCAGTGAGTCAGGAACCCTCAAGTACAGAAGTGCTAAGCAGATGATTATTCAGCAGCAAAACCAAAGTTTGCTTACCTATAGTCTGAGTAGGTTTAACAGAATTGGGCTTGTTTTCTTGAGGGAGGCTTTCAGAATTTCGTGTTGCAAGAGGCTTAGCTATAGGAGCTGTAGACTTATCATTTGTGTCTCCTGTCCAACGAAGAGTAAACTGAAGTGTAGGTCCCTGAGAAAATGTTTCAAATGGAGGCAATCTCTGGGGGAGGGAAATCAGAATAAACCAGCAGGATTAGTGTCTTCCCATGTACAAAAACAATCATGAGAAAATATTCACAGAAAGGGGACAGATGTAATTTTTTTA
Organism: Fregata magnificens; assembly: GCA_013389945.1. NCBI lineage: Eukaryota > Metazoa > Chordata > Aves > Suliformes > Fregatidae > Fregata > Fregata magnificens. The sequence goes on from WAAD01016674.1 coordinate 76,585, forward strand.
ATCACCTGAAGTCCTTGTGTTTTCAACATAAGCGTACACATTTAGATATACTAAAAAAAAAAAAGGCTGAAAAAGATGACTATGCAGTTTCCTGCACATTACTGAGCAACTACTTCATGCGCATACTGTGGCACACATTGAGAAGAGACCTGAGTCAAGTCCAAACTCCCATTATCAAGTATCATACCCTAAATTTAGCTATGAGATTACTGAATTCCATCTTAAAAGCTCTTTATTATATTTTAGGCCTCATTAGTTTACAGAAATGCTATTGCAAAAACAGAAAACCAATGACAATGTTCTTAGCAGATCTGGGTGATAAACACAGTGGCCATGACTATTTTCTCTTCTCTTTAGGGTAGCACCTGCAGCATGAAAAACCTCTCTCACATTCTCCCAACAACAGAAAGCAACCATATCCCTGTCTCAGTTTAACAACGTTACACCAATTTATATATACCTTTTTAAGCACATTTATATGTGGAGGATCTCCTCCTATGATCTTCCTAAAAGCTGTTTCTAGCTTTTTCAATTTTAATTTTTTGAACACAGTTTAACAGAATCAGAAGCAGTATTCCAGATAAAGGCTGAACAGCATAATAGAGCTTGTAACTATATTTTTACTATATACTTTGGATCATCTCTGCTTTTTTCATAATTATATAATCATGTTGATACACAACTACTTTGCAACCATCTAGAATTTTCATATTCTCCTCCTCAGTCACTTACCACTGATACTCTCCCAGGACACAGGACATTCTGACTATGTAAGCGCATACAGTCACCTGCATTCACTGTATCACTGAGTGTTGACTGACCTCAGACAACAATTTCTCTCTGCACAGCACTTTCTCCTACACTGACACACCCTCTTCCTTTCATCACTAAATTTCATCAGCATTCTCTTAAGGTATGCATGTAAGATCACACCTATGAAAAGTTCCAAGTTCCTCTTTCTTTCCCCAAAATATTCTGCTTCTGCAGTTTGTTCCTTTTGATTTATCCAACTTGAATTTATTGCAATAACAAACATTTAATTTGCCTGATTTTAGAAGACAGAAATTCAGAAGTCACTGAAAGGGACAGCTGCCATACATACAGTAGTTAACATCTGCTTGTATTAACAATCTAGTGTAGCCAAAGCTTTCCTAAACTGAGAGCTAAATTAAAGCTTAGGTCCATACATCCTGAAAGACAAGTACTATTTCTGTTCAATTTAATCCATTTTCAGAGGAACAGTCACTGACTGCACTTCAAATTGTGTTCCACCTTAATCCAGACCATTTTAAGTAAAGACAGGTCTTTCAGCCACTAAAACAATCCATACCTTCCCATCAAGTATAGTTTCCCATGTTGCTCTTTTCTTGCTAATAGGACACTCTTCCATTTCCTGCATGGCCACTTCGTATTCTCCATCCAGAAGTTGCAAGCGCCTGTCAAGACAAAGTATGTATCATGAGTAAAGCAGCTGATTTTTATTGTTTGCCTATTAAAACATGGAATATATTTCACAGTAACTAAACTTCCATGAAACTAAAGGTAGATTTTCAGGCTGTGAATCTTAGGTAAACACCATCCATAACGAAAAAGCTGCCTAATGCCAAACATGAATGCAAAAGCCTCCATCCAAGCAATTCCAAGAGATGTAGGAAAGCTATTGTTAATACAAAATTAATACTGTGATGGAAATCTTCCTGTGAAGAAACAAAAACCAAACTGAATGACGCCCCCTCCAAATCATCTCTTATTTCTTTCTGCTTTATTAATAACTACTCTGTTCTAGCAAACCAATATGACCTCTAATCAGGCCTCCAAAACTAAAGAATCCTGTCTTCATATGAGAGCCGTGTCAGATGTAACCTTAAGAGGACTTCAACACAGTAAATATAAAGCATGATGTTCTCAAAAAGCAAACAAAAAATGCTTTATGTAGACTAGAATGGGTAATTCAAACATGTTAATCAACATGCTATATTTTCACTTTCCCCCCTATCTTACCCTGCTTCCTCCTATGTAGCAGTCTGTTCNGTATGCGGACTGTTACACAGTTTGAACTTGGGAATTATGTCCTGCAGAAAAAGGCTGTTTCTGTTTCTAGATGCTTCAGTATTCTACAGTGAGATACTGTAACAGGTAAACTACAGCCTATCTTTTTCTTTTACATGTAAACTATATTACAGCAGAATAATGTTATAAACACACCAGGTAAGTCATCAGAGACCTTCTGTTCTATTTCTTGACAGCATCTTGCAAACCACTAACTCCATCATTTACTCTATTTAGAACAGTAAGTTTCAAAAGGTAAAAAATCCCCAAACATATAGAGAAGATAATGGCCTTAAGACAATACTTATCCTAGATCTGCGTGATATGTACAATGCTTTTCCAGGCCTGGAGTCTGGGTAAAGTAACTTATTTTTCAATTTCTCCATCAAACAGAAGACTAACTTCAAGAAGTTAACATAAATGAATAGCTTATACTTTAAAAAAATCCACAATAATTAATCAAGTTAATAGCTCATGTTTTGAAGATGGCTTTCCACATAAAGTCAAATTTTAAAGATTTTTTTAAAAAAATACCAATTTTTCTACATGATTTGGTTCTGCTGCAAATCAGACAACTGTCACTTATACAGCAGCATGGCTTAAAATGTTCTAGCTTATGTATCATCACTACAAAACCACCTAACGGTTCATTTCATGTTTAGCATATTAAAGTTCTCCAGTGGAATTAAGTAATAGAAAAGAACAAAATCTTGTCAAGACTTCTAAGAAGATACAGATTAGAGAAAGACATTTCTTAAAAATACCCTACTCAAAATATAAGACTTCTAAAACCGTATTTGGATAAATGACCATTTTGTCAGAATCACTTGGAGCTATGTTTTAAGCAGCTTTTTCTTGAAGCTGTCTTTATATTTTTACTAATAAAGAAATTAACTAGATACCTACCTCCACCTGGGATCTACATTTGCCATGGACAAAACTCTTATTCTCATATATTGTATTTTGGCTGTTGCTGGTATTACCATCTTCTGCAGGACAAACAACTACAATGTCCACTTACCAGTAAATAGCATGCTACTTATCTTCTGAACTATCTGGATTGCTCTAAGCTATAGCTACACGTGAGTTCACCCCACTCCACCTTCTTTAAAATATATTAAGTAGTGTCAAGATAACAAATATTAAAATATTTCATCACACTTAAACTACATGACAGAGTAAGCCTATTACGATTTTAACTACTTGTTTGATTTCACTGTAGTAATGGAGAACTAATGTCTTCTTTAGGCACTAGCAGAATAAGATCTGTGACTGCATCAGTAAGAGCCTGGGCATGGAGAAAATTATGCCACCAAACAGAATGTAAGCAGTAAGTATATTTCAGAGACTTTTTGTTTGTTTGTTTGATTTACTTTTCAATTATGCTGTCACTGATCTTTAACAGAACCACAGAAATTACATCTGTCAAAAAACTGACAAGGAACAGACAAACTGATGCATATTAACAGGACAATACTCAAGTTCATAAAAGGGAATCATTTACAATTGCCACTGAACAGGTCTCAGTATAAAATGTGCATTATGAAACCTGTAGACTTTTTAAAAAAAAAAAAAAAAAAAGGCAACAAGCCTGAGCTCTTACTGTAACTACCAACTAAAAATACATCCAAAGACAGCCAACGCTGAAAATAAAGAACAATTAACAGAAACAATATTTATTTTGGATAATATTACCTGTTTTTATCAAATACAGTCATTTGTGCTACAAATGTCTTTTCCCCATCTTCACGATTTGAAGAGTTTCTTTTTCTTCTAGCTGGAAGCTCCTCATTGACATCTGTACATAAGAAATATGGTATTCAATTATTATACGAGCACATATTCAAAAGATCGAACAGCTTCTATACAATTGTAAAACATTACTGGCTGTTGATTATGTCAGATGTGTCATCAATAGAAAAGGACATAGTATTTAATGAACAGCTCAATGGCAATGGAAAGAGCACTTAGCTTAACAGTAATCATATTTTAGACATGTTCACATGTATTTATAGTTTAGTCATATTACTCTGTCAGCATAAAGAATTCGGGATTTGACCTTCCTCCTCTTGTAGCTATAAAATAGTGAGAAAGAAAGTTTTTCATTCTACATGCACTCTTCAAAGCTGTAACATTTGTGATGTAACATAACATGTCTTGATAAGATTAAGAAAATAGCTTTTAAAAATTTGTTATTAAGATATTTTCTTTATTGGCTAGTCATTTAATTTTGATGAGAGACCATGATAGCACCTACAGCTGAGTCAGTAGCGACCAGTGCTGCTGGAGATTTAATGATAGTCACAGCAACCACAGGGCGCTCTTACATTATCCACCCCCCAACAATGTTGCCTCACACCTTCACCGTTACAAGTTAGTAAAAATTGGTGTTAAATTTACACAGAAATAAAAGCAGAGTTTCTAGCTACCAAGTGTATTTTAGCCCCATCTTGAAAAAGACTGAAAACAAGTGAAAGCCAGTTCACTCATCTATTATTGACCCTTCTCAGAGTATGACCTACACTGCAGATCAAGACAACTGTATATGTGCCTACAAGATAAACCTTGTAAAGCATATTTAAAGATTGAAGTTACCAATGTTTTCATTAGTTTCACCATTGATCAGTCCATTAAACTCTCTTCTTCCTGGGCGAGTTACTCTGAATAACAATGAGTAAGACTTCACCATATGGCTGTTGCTTGGTTCAAACTCATTGCTGGAAACTGCAAGCGATGGGAAGTTGCCTGGTTTTATTTGGCTGAGGTCTGGGTTTAAAGGCACCTGCTTTTTACCTGTAGGAACCTGTCTTATTGGACAACTGACATCCTGTAGGAAAACAAGAAAGCTGAGGTTTAGGTTTTTAGAATACAAAGTAAAGACATTAAGTGTTAAAATTTATATAATTTATGAATTGTACTTGTCCTGCCATCTTTTTGAAAATAAGCCTTGTAACAGATGTAAATAAAAAAATCTGGAATAACAATCCCAGGTTTTAAATGTAAAAACAGATATTTGAAAGTGTAAATAAAACTGGCATTTTATTTACTGGCATATAAGAAACCACTTCTGGCAGCAGCCATCTTTCTCTAAGTGATTAAATTAACACTAACATGAGGCATTCAGAAAGATTGTAGAACAGTCATTAATACTAATTTAATTCTGTTTACCTAAAGAAATTAAATGTTTTGGTTATATATATATTTCAAGGGCTTCCTATCTTCTCCTTCCAATATTACAAAGTGCACTTTGCGCTATTTGAGAGATAAAGAACCACTTACCTAGGATTTATTATATTCAGTATCTCTCAGATAGATCATTGAGCACTGTGCAGTATTCGAAAAACAAGGCAAGATGGCCTAAGTATGAAACTTGCAGCAAAACATTTGAAATAACCATCAGCACCTCCTGTTTTTACCATATTTATCGATACTATAGCAAGTAACAAAATTGGCTAGAAACAATATTAACTCTTAAAAACATGTCAAAACAGCTTAACATTCTTAGGGAAAATATACAAAGTTCTGACTGCAGACCCCTTCCCTTTTTGGTTAAAAATTACAGCATGCATTACTGAGCCTCCCATATTCCCATAGCTGTGAAGATAGTTTGCCAACTGGTGTGAAACAAGCATAGCTGAAACAGCAAGCAAATTCAAAGATGCTTTAAAAAAAAAAAAAAAAAAAAAGAGAGGTTAAAATTGTTTATGATTCCTAGTAGCTAAAATTGGCAATAATTGAGATGATCAATGTAAAAAACGTAAGTACAGAAAAAGCAAGGAAAGAGACAGGACTTGGCAGATGACTGGGGAATTAAAAACAATTACAACTTGTTCCTTTTTATTTCTAAACTCTAAAAGGCATAGACTATTTTATGATTTTGTGATTGCCTGGTTTACTTAAGCGTCTGGACATCACAACAGAATTAATAGTTTAATGATGTGATAGAAAAAAACTGAAGTAAAAATAGAGGTGGCTGAAATTCACGATGAATGAATCTGCCTTACAAGCAAGCTAAATTCAATCAACAAAGCTGAACTTTTTTTCAAACTTCCAGTTATTTCTCACAAAGCAGAGCAAAATCTGTGTGTGTGTATATATATATATATATATTTGCTTCTGAAGAATCCCTTACCCAGTCAATAGAAGACAACTTGAATAGATTCATTCTTTAAGACCAAATTAATCTCAACAGAAGCATCATTTCACCATTACCTTGTTGTACGGCAATGTTAAATAAATGTCCCAGAATCAGGTAAACATTTTGCTTTACTATATATCAATACTTTGTCAAGTCATTTTTACCTTTCGTTTCTTGTGGCAAACTTTCACAAGCAGTACTTCCAGGGTTACAGAATTTTGTTCATTCTCTGAGTTTTGTGATGGCTTATCTAAACAGAAAAATATCTTAAGTTCTGAAAAAGTGAAGATCTATTCAATGGTGTAAATCCACCTGTAATTACTTTTCAACCATAGGTACCTCCAGGCACGAAGACCTCTAGTCAAATTCTAAGTTTCAACTCTCCCCAAACTTACTGCAAATTCCCACTTGAGAACATATCCTACCTAACTATTCTAATAATAGCAGATTAAAAAGCATAGTTAATCTCCAATGTTTAAAAGAGTAAGCTTTCTAATTTTGGCCTTGCCAAAACCTTTTTATAGCAGAGAAAAAGGATACGGGTAGATTTAAGGAAAATCAGAATATACTAATTACAGATGAGTCAAATTATTTCCTATATTTTTTTTCTTTACAGCTTGCAAACCTAGGATTTGGTTTGCATCAAAACTTAAGATCCAGACGCTATCAGAAAGGAAAACAAAACAAAATTGAAAAAAAAAACCTTAAAGCTTATGGAAGGTTAAGTATATGCAGAATAGCTGTTAAAGGACTCTTGAAAGAACCTGAAAAAAGTCTTGGAAAGGATGACTTGGCTTCACAGTTTCTGCACTATAAACTTCCTAGAGCCTGGAACCTTTAAGATGGCTACTATAAGCAGCATGATCAGCAATGTCAATTAAGAGCCGTCTTACAAAATAAATTTCACTGTATGGTAAGAGAACCTTTAATCATTTGAATTTATATTAATCTAGAAATGTGCCCTCACATAGAAAAAGAACAGAAAGATAAAACTTGATTATATATCCAGTTAAAAAACAGTTTGTGGAAGAAATTCTGCAAAACAATGATAGGCCAAAACTGAATGAATCTATGAGACGTTATTTCTGTTCTTATAAACATCTTACAAATACCATGATGGGCTTAAGTTAAAAAGCACAATGGCTTCACCACGTCACAACGAATCTGACATTCAATGAAATACTTTGTTATGCTCATCAGATATAAAGAACAAAGCTTTAGCACAGTAAAGACAACATAACCCATGCCTCTTCACTTGCTTTCCTCCTGACACTATAGCCACGTATCACCAAGCTTAATGTGTTTCAGTTGAGAGAGGGTTCTGGTAACTCATCTAGAGACACTAACAGTTTTATGAAACAACTGGATATTTTTTTTTTTTTTTTATTCTAAGTACAAGACATACTAGAGATCTTCTTAGCAAACACAGAAACTCGGGGCAGGGGGGAACCCAACCAAAACTCCACACCCTCAGTTTCAAGAGTTTCTATGCAGACAAGTAAGGATATTAATTGCACCAGCTTCATTAATTTAGGTATTTTCTACATTTAATATTCACTATAGCATAAATTACTTATGTTAGTGATATCCTTTTCTATGGTACAAATGACCATCAAGCTCTCACTGTATGTAGTACCCTCTTGAAGTGAAAGGGGTTTACAGTTAATAGTAGAGTCATATAATATAAAACATTCAAAAACACAGAGAAAGTCATCAAATACATTAACATCTTGAAAAATCTACTACAGCCCATGTCTGTGTAAGACCACACCGTAACAGAAAAGCAGTAAGAAAAGCAAGGTCTGTCAGCAAAATCTATGGAACAACTACCCTATCCACTAGGTATTTTAAATTCCATGAGTGAGGTTTACTACTACATACTATCCTGGAAGGATCAGATTTTGAAGTTAAATATTTGAATTTAAGACACATCAGCATATCCTTTCATCCACCTTTATGCTATACTTCTATATTCTTATCACTAGCTGCCCCAAACATCTTTATCTCTTGTGGTTTCCCAGCTTAAATACTGGACACAACTGTGCTGGTTTTGGCTGGGATAGAGTTAATTTTCTTCACAGAGGCTAGTATGAGGCTATGTTTTGGATTTGTGCTGAAAACAGTGTTGATAACACAGGGATGTTTTAGTTACTGCTGGGCAGTGCTTACACAGAGCCAAGCCCTTCTCTGCTTCTCACACCACCTCACCAGTCAGTAGCCTGGGGGTGCACAAGGAGTTGGGAGGGGACACTGCTGGGACAGCTGACCCCAACTGATCAAAGGGATATTCCACACCATATGATGTCATGCTCAGCATATAAAGCTGGGGGAAGGAGGAGGAAGGGGGGGGGACATTCGGAGTGATGGCATTTGTCTTCGCAAGTAACCATTACATATGATGGAGCCCTGCTTCCCTGAAGATGGCTGAACACCTGCCTGCCGATGGGAAGTAGTGAATGAATTCCTGGTTTTGCTTTGCTTGCGTGTGCGGCTTTTGCTTTACCTATTAAACTGTCTTTATCTCAACCCATGAGTTTTCGCACTCTTACCCTTCCAATTCTCTCCCCCATCCCACCAGGAGGGGGGAGGGAGGGGAGTGAGCGAGGGGCTGTGTGGGGCTTAGTTGCTGGCTGGGGTTAAACCACGACAGCAACATATAACATGAAGTTCCTGAGAGCAGAAACAAGATGAATACTATCCATGAAGACCAGCAGTATTTTGAAGTTCCAGAAGCAGAATGTTCCTAATCTACAGATTTGAAGAACTTCCTCAGAATAATATTACAGTTTAATAAAGAAGAGATTCTGAAATCTAGACATTTCCAACTTCAACTTTCTAACACCTTACTGAATAGATCTGGTTAAGCATAAGACACTTTGAGGGAACATAATAACTTCCAGAAAAAAGTACAAAACCTGTTACTTGAGTTGTATGAGCTTTTACATCCAAAGACTAAGATGCCATTCAGAATATTTTTAACCAAAAAATTAGAAACACCACTTTATTTTAATGGATAAACAGCTAATTTTTTTTCAGGTAGGTAAAAAGACAGTGAATTTACCCATGCCTACGCAGCAGAGAGCATGTCACTTCTGCTTTTGTTAAAGGAACGGAACCCTTCATTCTGGTCTGGGAAGTCCAATATTCTGATTTTGAGGTAAAGCGTTACGTACATAAAAGACACAATAGAATGACTACAAGTCACTTAGACATGACTTCTGTTGCTTTTGTAATTGCTGTCATGGCCTTTGCCTCATTTCTAGGCTCTACTTGATAAAATTTATTCTCACACTTCTATTTTAAATTAAAAAACACTGAATCTTCTAATTATTTGAAGGCTGAGGGTTTTTTCCCTAAAGTTACTTCAAATACCCCAAAGACATACTCCCATAAAATCACTTTCTTCAGGAACTCCTCAAGGTCTATTTCAGTTTGAAGGGGTGATGACTTGAGTATTTCTCAAAATCACTGTTTTGACTAAAACCCCAGAAGGCTTACCTGCTTAACATTACAATTACGCTACAACATATTTAAAATGCTGTTGAAAGCATTATAACCAATGGGACAGTCTGAGCTTAAGTAAGTTAAAATCTGCATTCAAACAGCATAGATTAAAAATATTCAAATATTCCCCATACAGGTCTATACTAATTTCAAAGGTGCTATACAAATTAACAGTATAATGAATGAATTAGCAAACATACCATTTTTATGGAAGAACCCAGTAAATGTAAGTTGCAAATGAGCAGACAAGCTAAACAGAAAAAAAGAAAGGAAATATTAGAACAAATAAGTATTTTCTTCTCACAGCAACCACTCCACTCCATTCACTGATGTTCAGGACAGGCCTACGCAAGAGGCAGAACTATAATGAAGTGGTCCATTTTTTAACTTGGAAACTGCCTGGATACAGCAGTTGCAATTGATGCAAAGTTGTAGACCAGTTTTCTCTTTACAGATTGATTCTCTCTGACTTAACACATTTAAAAAAAAAAAAGTTAGAGGTTTAAACACCACAATAGAAGGGCATGGTCTGAAGACGTGAGATCTTGCCTTCAGAGGCAGGCAAACACATTTCGTAGACATTCATCAGCAAAAGAGATGAGTTTTGGTGGAAATTTTCTAATTTTCTAGAACTTCACCCTGAATCATGCACTTGATATCCAATTTTTTTTAAAAGAAGTATTTTAAGTTTGGTAAGGAGAATCTTTACAATGGGGAAGCTACAGCTTTAGAAATAAAGATTATTAGTCACATCAAGTCCATATCATCCATAACATATGCAATCAAAACAATAATTGCATCTATTTTGTTTCACAGCGCTGCAGCTCATAGCCTAGACTATTCTGCTGACTGTAGATCCATTTTATTTCAAATTGTTAAATTCGGAATGTATTTCAGCTTAAAGGAAGTATTCATAAACCTAGATTAACAAGGGTCTCAAAACCACTTAGTATTTCTGAAGTACATAGTATTGAACAAAATATCATCTGTTACGCTAGAACACCAGATATAATTTTGAGCACCTTCACTGACTTCTCAGGAAGAGACAACCTGACATTCAACACCTGTTTTTAAACACAAACTCTCTGAGAGCACTGAGATGATTAGTGAAAGTGCCCAACAGCTTGAGCGTCCAAAAGACTGCATCTATATCAACCTGCATCACTCATCCATGTTACTTTTCCAGACCAATTCTAGACTAAATTACATTTTTGATAGTTTTGAAAGCACAAAACACACACACAAATCAATATTCTTTTTTATTTCAACATGATCCTTATCCTTAAAAAGAAAATATTTACCTAGCAAGTATCCATGATATATGGAGCAAAAGATAATGAAGTAATATACAGTAAATCTATAAAACCTCCTAGAACTCAAAATTTGTAAGTTTGTTTCAGACTAAATTGTATCTAGCATGGCTGCCTCTGAAGTACTCTAATTATTTGCAGATGCTATGGAAAAAGAACAGTGGGTTAAAAACCAAGCAAACACCACAAAAAAACCCATCTCAACAGGTCTTCACACATTGCAGCAACTTAGGTTAGTCTTTCAGGTGTCTGGTTTTTGGTTTAAAATTTCGAAAATGCTTTGCATTCCATGATCTATCAGTACATCAAATAGAAGGGTTTTGGCAAATTAGCTACAGTCTTTCTACCAAAAAAGAACACAAAGCCAACCTGCAGGACTAAAACAGATCTCTGACTGAATTGTATAGATTAGAACAAAATTATTCTGTAAGTCTTACGATGGATTGGTTAATTCCCATCATATATACTTTCACAAAAAGCTTAGGTGTTTAATTCATACATAAAGAATATAATTAAAAAATAAGTTATGGTCATCATTTATGACACTCAAATATCACAAACACATTGTATGCTACATCACCTCTCAGTGAATAAGCTTTTTGTAGCATTTTATTTCAGCACTAGGAAACTCGTTAAGAAACAGACCAGGCATATTTGCTATGCCTTCTTTTTGCCATCATTACAAAGACAAGCTAGGATAAAAATGAACTGAAACGCATCAGTCCCAAGTTTCACAGCTCTGCTGAACTTTGACTTTTGCCAAATACAATATGGCAAATTCAGCAAGAGTTCAGTATTTTTTTCTGAAGCAGAGTAGTAAGACCTGATAAAACAGGAGTTTTATCCAACATTTAAGTGTGTTACATCATTTAAAGTAAACTCTTGTGGGGAAAAAAATTAACATGACGAAACCAACAGGTACACCAGTATAACGGTAATCACTATTTCACAATTAGAATTCACAGAATAAGCCCCCCCACAAGTGACAATTCCATATGGAATTAAGACTTGTACTTACCTATTTGTTAAAGAGGGAACAGTTATGCAGATAGAACTATGCAAAGGTTCAAGAGGAGATGTATGTGGGGTCAGACCACAAGAAAAATCTCAGACCAAGCAATATTTCCCATGAGAAAATTAGAAGGGAAAATTGTAAGTTTTACAGCCTTTAATGAAAATATTCTTGTGCTGGTTTTGGCTTAGAGTTAACTTTCTTCATAATAGCTAGTATGGGGCTATGTTTTGGATTTGTGCTGAAAACAGCGTTGATAACACAGGGATGTTTTAGTTACTGCTGAGCAGTGCTTACACAGAGCCAAGGCCTTCTCTGCTTCTCACACCACCTCACCAGTGAGTAGCCTGGGGGTGCACAAGGAATTGGGAGGGGGCACAGCTGGGACAGCTGACCCCAACTGACCACAGGGATATTCCATACCATAGGACATCATGCTCAGCATATAAAGCTGGGGGAAGAAGGAAGCGGGGGGACATTCAGAGTGATAGCATTTGTCTTCCCAAGTAAGCATTACACATGATGCAGCCCTGCTTCCCTGGAGATGGCTGAACACCTGCCTGCCGATGGCAAGTAGTGAATGAATTCCCTGTTTTGCTTTACCTATTAAATTGTCTTTATCTCAACCCATGAGTTTTCTGACTTTTACCCTTCCAATTCTCTTCTCCATCCCACCAGGGGGAAGTGAGCGGGCGGCTGTGTGGGGCTTAGTTGCTGGTTGGGATTAAACCATGACAGTCTTTTTGGTGCCCAGCGTGGGGCTCAAAGGGTTCAAGATAATGACAGGTTTGATTGGAATGTGCTAGTTTGAATTTATAGCTGTTATTGCTGTTTAGCTATTAATTGGCAGGCTCCTGTGCTTGCAATGGGGCTTGCTTGCCTTACTGGATATTAGAGTCTAGTGCTCGTTAGTGGCTGCTTTCTGCTTTCACTGCTTGCTGTACTGCTTATCATTTTACTCTGCTGTGCCTGGGAATATTTTGATAACAGCAATGGTGATGCGCCTGGGCTGGCAGATGGCCAGGGCATCACTGCTGTTTCTGTGCTGCTGTACTGGACAGGCTGGAACTCCACTGTGAACTTGAGTCGAAGGAACTGTGACCTGTGGATGAGTCCACACGGGAGCAGGACACTCCGAAGTGTCTTTGGCCATGGATAAGCCCATGCTAGAGAAGGTACATCTTGAAGTGTCTGTGGCTGTGGTTATGTCTGTGCCACGGCAGGTATGCCTCTGAAGGGACTGTAGCCCAAGAATAAGTCCACGCTACAGTAGGTACACCTCGAAGCATCTGTGGATAAGTCCATGCCGCAGCAGGTACACCTTGAAGCATCAGTGGCTGTGCATGAGGTCATGCTGGAGCATCTCAAAGCGTGTGACCATGGATAGGCCCACGACAGAGCAGGTACACCCCTGGAGGGACTGCAGCCATCGGTAAGGCCACGCTGGAGCAGGTATATCTCTGAAGGCATTGTGGCCCATGGAGAAGGCCACACTGAACCAGGTACACCTCAAAGCAACTGTGACTGTGGATAAGTCTATGCCGCAGCAGGTATATCCCTGGGGAGAGTGTGGCTCACAGATAAGAGTCCACTTGGAGCACATACTCCCCTAAGGGACTACAGTCACTGGATAAGTCCAAGCCAAAGCAGGGGCAAGGGAAGGAATTCATTGCAATGTTAAACCCGATGGTCTGGTCCAAAGGGACGAGGGGTGGAGATTGTAATGGAAATACCTTTAAATTGTTGTAACCCAGGATTTGAGTTCCACATTACAGGAATTACTATAGCAGGAATCACCTGAACCAATGGAGGAAAACCCTTACAAGAAGCAGTGCAAGTGCAGCAGTGAGCCAACCTGAGCTGGCTTTGGTGCCCAGTAACTCCACGCAACACACCACCTCTCCTGTCCCGAGTGACCACCATAACAGATGGAGCCCAAAATCATGGGCTAAATTAAATCAGTGGACATTCTGTGGACATTTTACAGGGGTGGTCCACAGACTAAAGCAATTATATCTGTGTATTATAGCATGGGAAGGGTGGTGGTGGGTAACGAGAATGTATTGGGTAGTGTGGGACCTGAGCATGACAAATGGTATGGAATAAGGGGTGGATAATGTGCTGGTTTTGGCTGGGATAGAGTTAATTTTCTTCACAGAGGCTAGTATGAGGCTATGTTTTGGATTTGTGCTGAAAACAGTGTTGATAACACAGGGATGTTTTAGTTACTGCTGGGCAGCGCTTACACAGAGCCAAGCCCTTCTCTGCTTCTCACACCACCTCACCAGTCAGTAGCCTGGGGGTGCACAAGGAGTTGGGAGGGGACACTGCTGGGACAGCTGACCCCAACTGATCAAAGGGATATTCCACACCATATGATGTTATGCTCAGCATATAAAGCTGGGGGAAGAAGGAAAGGGGGGACATTCGGAGTGATGGCGTTTGTTTTCCCAAGTAACCATTGGGAACCAACTGCCGGCTGGGGGTAAACCACGACAATCTTATAACTAGTTACCTGATTATGGCTTCAGATGGGTAAGAGTCTTGTAAATGCTGTTAAAAACTTCAGGGGTTTTTTGTTTTGTTTTGGTGGTTTGGGTTTGGTTAGTTTTTGGGTTTTTTTTTTTTTTTACATAACTATGAATGTAAAGTTAAAAATAGCAAATATACAACCATAAACCCCCCAAATACTACAACTTCATGGTATTTTCCCAAATCTGCCTTTTTTTTTTTTATTCCAGCACACACAGATTAGTTACTGACACAACGGACAGTCTTAAAAAAAAAAAAGCTAAGGCAAATACCTATTTGAAGCTTCTATACACATTTCAAGAAACAACACGACAAATATTGATATTGCTTTTCTCCAACTTTAAGTGACCGGCACACATACACACATTTTAAGATTTTGGAAGCAATATTTCAAACAGCAAGTACCTTGCTTCTAATAATTACTCTTTATCACTTTCATTTTATCAATCAAAAAGACTTTTGATTTAGCACATGCATGTGCTCATTTGTACATACACACACAAATATATCTGCAGGACAGTACCTGTGAGATTCTTGTTCTCCCTTCATTTTCTCTACTTTTGATAACATGTCATCTACTTTGAATGTTTTCCTGTGAAGAAAAAGCAGAAAGAATAGTTTCACATAGCCACTATTTCCATAATCTATAACAAGAAAATTTATTCAGCCTAAACTTTGGCTTGGTTTTCAATCTAAAACTGTCTATATATACAATTTTAGCATTCTGTTCAGAAAGGACCCTTTTTATATCTTTTTAGGCCTACTAGCACACCCGTGTTGTAGGGACACAACTGCAATACAGCTTCTCAAGCAGTATCAAAAATAATACAAAGAATTAAAAGCAGACCTTTCAGAAGTAATCCTACCGCTCATAAGAAGCATCATTTAACAGCACCATATTCGAGCCTTGCAATGAACACGTCTAAACACATGTCAGCTTTGGTCAAAGAAAATCTTCCCACTTTAGTGACACTTATACCTACTAGGAACTTCCATGTCAGCTCTTCAGTCATTAATATTTTAATCTTGATCATAATAATGAAAAACACTTAAAACCTTATCTAACAGTTAAAAAACTAATTATAAAAAAACCCTTTTTCTCTCCACAAAGTTCTATTAAATGGCCACAATACAAAGAACAATGAATTCTGAAGCTACTTCCAGAGCACACCCACAGGAAACAGAGGGGACAACGACAACCAATGACAACAATGTCAGAGAGTATAATCACTTCAAATCATTTCTCTCCGTAATTCTGACCTCAGTCTGTTCACGCTCATATGTTCAGTCTGTTCTACCATACATAAAATTTAATATTCATTTCTAAATAAAGTTCACTCATGAACAGAAGTTATTCAATAGTTTCCAGAACAATCTTTCAGTTTTTCTCTAAAGGAAAATTAATGCTTGGACCTAGATGCCAACAGAATTGCACTAGGCTAGAGTGACAATGCAAGAGCTGCGAGGGCGTCCTTCCTTTACATTTGTCCCTTAGAAAAATTAAATAAGAAGAACATAGGCTGTTACCAAATACTGGATTTCTTGCGGGGGGAACGACGACAACATGCTCTGGGGAAGTGGGAAGCATCGTCTACAGAAACATCCTGACTGAAGAAACACTGATGTCATACATTGTCTACAATCAGCATGTAATGCATCTGCATGATTTAGTTACAAATCACATGGTGGTGAAATAGTAACACTGGACAAGAAACACTACACAAGTACAGGGCTGCAGTCAGATAACAAGGAGAAAAATAATTATGATTTGTGTAGCAAACAATCACTGATTCAAAGCTCTACTCAGCCTAAGGTTCACACAGATGACAGATTCAAGAGCTGACTCACTTACACTAAGATGTGGGATTATTAGAATGAACATTGCAATGCTCAGCTTTAAAGCAAGAGATGTTAAGGACAGAAGAATTGTTGAAAGTTTCAGATTCTACGGTAAAAAAAGCCTCTGCGTGCACTTTGCCCAAGCTCATCAAAATCAGCTACTGTTCTGCAGAACAGCAAGTAGTACACTTATCTTTAGAAGGCTTTCTTCAGACTAAAGAAACGCTTAAAACAGCTCTAGAGCAAAGCTATGTCATGATCGGAATATGAGCCAGAAACCAGCTAAGAGACAAACCTGTTTCAGGAATGAGGGAAGGTTTAACAATCTTTCATAAAACATACTAATATCTGACACAGCTTGCATTTAATATTTGTGAGCATTACTGATCCAGAAAGAACAATGACACAACCTTTCCTAATGTCAAACTCAGGTTAGTTAAAACAAGAAAAGAGTCCTCCTAAAAATCTTTCAGAAAAAACTAAAAATAGCAACCAAAAAAACCCATTAAATCAAATTTGCCTTTGAAGTTAACTTGTAGAACATAAAAAAACCCCAGAAATTTCTTTAAACAGAATTATTATTTTTATGATATCATGTTCCCATGAATAACAGACAAAATTAAGTTTTTGTAATAACCATCCCTAACACCCAGGATTTTCAAGACAGCATTTACTTGTGCGACAAGTATGCGCATCTTGTGCATTCCTTTCTCCACCCACTCTTATTCCAGTCAAGCACAGTAATAATTAACAAAGTATTAAAACTCACATCATAGCATGCCGTTACTCTGCCAATAACTAAAAAAATTATTCCTTTATCCAAATACTGTATGGGAAGCAACTTTTATTAACAGTTAGTAACTTCTTTCCAACGCCATCGTTTGGTCTAATAATATAGTAACACCTGAAGACAGACCCACAGGCAGAAAGCCCCTTTCAATTCTCCATCAAGTATCACTTGACACAAGCATACTACCTTTCCAATGATAAGCAGCAACTTCAATACTTTTTTAGCCCAAGTTGACACATGCTCATTAACTTATTCCCTATCAACATTTCTCCATACTCTAAGCATTCTAGTCTTTATAAACACTTTCTCAGTATTAAACATACAGACCAACATCAATGGATAATTTCTTGGTAAAAATGCAGTTTTACTTCCCTACCTCCAAGTGATAAATTTGTCTGGCATTTTTCTCAGACTACCGTAGAGCTAGAGATAAAAGATGTGGAGCTATAATTACTATTGCAAGTTCTATAAAGTTTGGAGATAACTTCTTTATATTTTACATATGATACTGTTTACTGAAATGGCAATCAAAACAATGATCAGCAATTTAAAAATGACAGAATTAAGAGGTTCTAGGAGAATAAATAAACAAACATACATGTATAGTCATGGTCCACATAAGCAGGCTAACAATGATGCAGTTCCAAAAGACACTTCCTTGCAAAGAGAACTCTACTAACATTTTCACTATACTGACACCAGGTATGTACATATTTCCTAATATAAGCCTCAGGAAGATCTTCTACTCTAGTTCAGATATTTTTCCTCTCTTAAAGCCCCTTTTTCACCGGAGTGGCAGGATCACATACCTTAACTATTTCTACTGAATGAAGAATGGCAATTAAGGTAATGTGCATATTTGAAAGTGTTTACCAGCATAGATCAGCAACCAACTATCCTGCTAACCTCTGGAAGTTCAGTTGAGACTGTTTTGCCACAGTCTCTCAGTTTTGCCACTACATCTAAATAGTCCAAACTACCTTTAAACTACAACTTTTGTGGTTTTAACTAGGCTGAAAGAGAAGGATCACGGTACTGACAGAGCATGGAAAGGTAGGAGGAGGGGACCCATGGGAGAAGAACTCACGTCTTCACAATTACTTTCTGGTTTTTCCCCCTCAAATATGCTAGCTCACTTCTGTTGCATTATTGTGTTTTTATAAAGAAAACAGACTGAAATGTTTTACTTAATCTTCCTAGACCTAATTACCAGAATGATTTCAATAAGTCAGTATTGTCAGAAAACTAGTGAGTGAAATGGTCATTAATCTGTTATTGGAACACTACCTAACTAAAATCACAGTTCTAAAACAAAGTGTTAAGGGAACTAGTAAAAATTAGTATGCTTCAAGGAGAAACTAAGCATTACTTGTGCAGCTGAATTTGAACTGGGATTTGGAACAGCGGACAACAATGTACATGCAAAGTACCATTTCTTGTTTCCCAGCAACTACAGCAGATATCCAAAGAAACAGATTCAGGTAAAAGAACATACGCATTTCAATCAACTGTAAGTTAATATAAGTTATAAGCAAGAACTTCCTGTTGCACAATTCTAGTTTAAAAAAAAAAAGACACTGATCATTGTTTTTTAAAATTTGGCTCTGCCTTATTTTAAAATAAGCAAACAATTCACATTGGTAACTTTTGTAAGAAAAAGTAAGCAGCAACTTCAAGTTGGGGGGGGGGGGGGTGTGTGGAATCTGATCATTACCTGTCCTAAGTACCTGAAGTTGTACGTTACAGATTCAGCTTTAAGAAAAAGTTATATTGTAGCATTAAAGCCAATGGCAGGAACATTAAACAACATCCAAGAGATCCGAGAATGCCAAATATAGCTTCTTTAAATAAAAATGTGCAAATTATATTGCTCAACAGATCATTCAAATATTACCTTCCTTAGATACAAATATAGTTTAAATTATAATTGTCTGCATAATCAGATTTTATTGCTATTTCTTAAGTGTTCACGATTAAGTATTTCAGTCCCACAGCAACTGTTTCCAAGTGATAAGAACTTTAGTGTTAAAATATTTTAAAATAAATGTTCAGGCTACAAAAAAATCCAAAGTGTAACAAATGATTTTCAGTGAGGGGGAAGTAACTGAAAGGACTTTGCGATTCTGCTAATGAATAATGTACACTGCACTTCTCACTCTGCAGTATTTATATATTTTAAAGTCTATTGACATGCAGCTGTAGCACCTCACATGATAGGAATGACTATTTTGCAATGCCAAAACTGAAGCCCATTTCTCAGATGTATCCAGTTCAAAGCAACCTTTTTACAGCGTTTGCTGGATTTCTTGTGAAATGCTATAAACTGACCTCCTTCATTTTTCAGCTTTTAGAATAATTACAGAAATAATTACTGGATCCTTCCAAAACTAATTAACAAAACCAATAGTTTTGTGTTTGGGTGTTTTTGGGTTTGGTTTTTTTTTTTTTTTTAAATAAGCTGTTAGGTTACAGTTTAAACTAAAGTGTTTCATATGATTATGATCAAGCACCATTGATTACAAGAGCTCAGACCTTACACAGTTTTGTTTGTTTTTTAAGAAGTTCTCTCCCAAAACAGAAAACAAACATGGGAGAATTAGTTAGGATTCTGCAGATAATTGTCCACATTTGAGTACTCCCAGTATCAACAGAAGTTGCAAGCATAAAGTCACACACACCCTTAACATTGCAGAGAAGTTCTTAGGTCTCAGAAATCAACTGTGAAGTGATGTGTGCATTTTGTAAGTTCTTCAAAAAGAAAAGGCCATGTTTTACACAACTCGTGAAAAGAGGAGGTCATCCTCCACTATTTTTTTGGACTTCTGCTACTGGGTTAACATTTTAGGATTACTTTTCAAAAAACAATTTTACCTTTTGATATTTGTTCGGGAGTTTCTGTGGGACATGTAAGTGAGAGTTCTGTGCAAAAATATTGGCTGCAGGAAAAGAAAAAGAAAAGGTTATGCTTTAATTAAAATTTCCAACAAGTCCAAAGTAAAGAAGTGATAAAGACCAATTACTCACTGCTATTAGATTCCGGGTACGTAGAAATCTGTATATCTGTGTTGGTTCTAAGAAAAAGAAACACATGTTATCCAACATACCTTATAACTCCAGAAGGACAGCCTTATAATGATAAAAAAACCTATCTAGTTTAGCATGCTGATTTTTTTTAAACGACTACCTTTGTGATAATTGTTTAAGTGAAGCATCACGATATCCAAATAACTTCAAGTTAACAAGTCAAAGGTTACTCCATCTACTGTATAACACAAAGAAACTTCTTGTTTAAGCTACCGTAAATTGGTAGTCACAACTCAACTATGACTGCTCTTGCTTTCCACAAAATATGTTTCTTATAGGCTTTATAACATAAAAGGGCAGGAAAAAATATCTCAACACATTACAACCTATTGTCAAATAGGTAAGTTTTCTTCACAAAGTTAATGAACATATCTGACACGATACCTAAATAGTATAGTAAATTTACATAGTTAGACAATTTCATATCTGATTGTTTTATCCTTCTGGAAAGTACCAAGGTCACTTGCACAAGGTACCAAAACAAGAAGGACTGTCAGTTGACTATGACGCATTAGTGGTCATTCTAAGCTAGGAAATTCATTTCCAAAACCTTTTACGTTCATAGGATCAGAGAAATGTTGATTCTGGTAAAGCAACTACTATTTCAAAGTGTGAACAGAGGGAGGATAATACAGCCATACGCAATACTGACGTGAAAGGGTAGCATCATTTGAAATAGGTGTAATAACCAGAGTTCAAAAGAGCGAGACTAGCCTACAGAAAAGAGGACCTTCAGTTTAGTTTTAACCAATTCAGTTAAACCAGGACAAAAAAGGTTTTTGCCTGGATCAGTTTCTGTCTAAAAAGAATTCCAATCTAAACTGAAATACACCCTTTTTAAACTGAAATAAAAGCCACCTTCATTAGGAAACATCAGCAAGAATCTTGGAAATGACTTGATAAAACACATTAAGTGTAGAGAAAAAGGTAGAGAATGGAGAATGCCTTGATGCCCACGCTAAGGCTGCTAACACTGCCTCCATTTCCCACATAAAGAAAACAAACAACTATATATTTAAGAAATATAAAACTTTATTTTCATATGACTGCAAAACATTTACTTCAAATAGCTGAAAACCTTATTGTAATTTATGGAATTCTGTGATTAGAAGTGAAAGAGGACAGCATTTTATATCCTTCATCCCTTTTTAAAGATATGATTCAGCCTTATCTCTTCTACACTTATGAATGTAAGACCCAAAGGAATCTATTATTAGAGAAGGAAATCTTAAAATGATCCCACTATTTCTTTTTAGAAGCCTGATGAAAACCAGCAAAATTCTGCTTAATGCAAACTATCATAATAAAAATCTGTATTTTTCAAATCAAGATGAAGGACAGAAAAGAAATTAAGAAACATGCACTTTGCTAGGAAGTGAAAACACAGAGTAGTCACAACTTTTAAAGAAACATCCTGGGTTTTTTAGTCTCCAAAAACCCATGACATAGTTATAATTTAGAAAGGTATGAAAACATTAAATTACATTCACAAGGACATGACTTAATGACAGTGCACTGCTGCTTCAACTTTAGTTTTCCCAAGTAGAAAAATTCTGAAACACACTTTTCAACCTGCAGACAGACATATGTTTCACAAGTCCATATTAGTCAGCAAAAGCTTAAAATAAACCTTTATCTTTTTCTAGCATATGACCTTGAAAAGGGACAAAAACATTCAGGAAGAACACGATTCAATACTATACGTATTAGGACTTTTTATTCCAGTGTTTACTTATTGCAGTTTTCCCATAATATTCACACTACAGAGTTAACACAGTATGAAACATTTACACTTACTCCTGATCACTACTTGCACAGCTCTATGCTTCCACGTCTGACAGACTGAGGCATGGGCAAGAGAATTTTTTCCCCCATCTCAGACACTGAACAAACGTCTTAAAACTCGTTTGCCACTTGACCTATTTGCAGTACAGCATTTATTGAACATAGAGCTTTGTTAACAGGGCTAAGGTTCAAAGGACCCCGCATTATGAAGGATTTGAGACACCACCAAAAACTCCAACACCTTCTCAAACACTGTCACTGTCTATAGCAAGCGAGTGCAAGCAGTGACAGCACCAATCCCAGAACCGGACCATATATTTAGTAAGGCATTAAAAATTTCTTTCAAATCCTAGCAACTGCATGGAAATCTTCTAGTACAATGTAAGTTTATTGCTACGCTGCGCTTTTGAACCAGATTTCCATAAACTACTTTCTGATGCATCCAAGGGGATCCTCCTCCTATCTGGAACTGCCACAGGATGATGCGTGGGTCGCAAGGGTCAATTTCCAGCATGAAATCTCAACTACGAGACAACTATTGCCAGACAAAGAAAAACCAAGTACAGTGAAGTCTTAATCACATCCTGCCCCTGAAAGGGGCTCGAAAGGCAGCGGCCAAAGAGGGAAGAGCCTCCTCGTTCCCACCTCCCCAGTGCCCCCAAGGGCTGCTAGAGGAGGGCAGGGAACCAGCCACCCCGAAAGCCTGACGGGAACTGTTACTGAGAAACCAAGTTCATCGGCTGGGCGCAGACACGCACCCCCGCCCTCCACCCAGCGGGCCCCGGCCCTGGGAGCCTCTCGCCGCCCTGCCCGCACAGCGGCCCCCGAACCTCGCGCTTCCGCCCGGGACC
>WAAD01016674.1:100319-126562 GCA_013389945.1 Fregata magnificens
AGCTGGTGCCCCTCTCGCCTGAGGGAAGCCGCCCCCTGCGCGGCGGCGCCGCTGAGGGGCCGCTCCCCGGCCCGCAGGAGCTGCGGCTCGATCGTTCAGAGAGCCACATTAGTCGAAATAGAAGCTTGGGTATAAATCGGTGTCGGTTTTGTGGTAAAAATGGTTATACTGGGTCGGACACGAGGTCCTGCTGGTATCCCGTAGCTTTAACATTAATTAACCGTGAGGTTTGCTCAGAGAACGGCACAAGAAATCCTGCCCGTAGGTGCAAGGAGACTTGGAACTCTGAAGTAAAATGTTTCTCTCTGGTTTTGCTACCACCTTTCTCTGCTTAACGAGGACCTGCGGAGTCCTTGGGGAAATAAAAGTTGTGCCGCTGTGGCTACCTTCGGAGTCCTGACAGCTGCTGGCATATGGCCGAGCACACGTTCAGGATCAGGCCTTCAGGACAAGCTCTCCTTCCACCTCATGTATGTATGAGACGTAATAGAGTCCAACTGTGCAATGGGAAAATTCAGCACTGGCTTTATTTAATCAAGTCCTTATCAGTGGTGTGGCAAGCTCAATACATAAAAGGCTTCGACAGCCATCCTGTTCTATTTGCTTTCTTTTGCGAAACTTTTTCAAGAGTAATTGTACAAGGTAGGGTAAAAATGGTCTATGCGTGAAATACAGCCTTGAATTTTGATACCAGATACAATTGTGATGCTGGTACTATACTGTCTGGGCTTATCTTCTAATTCCCAGTGTTAAGGAAAATGAACTTAATGATAAATATTAAGAGGAAAACCATATATTAAAGTCAGCCGTGCTGTAACTGTGCCTTACATGATCAATAGAGGGGGATTCTAATGTGATGTCTCAATTGTCTGTTATTAACCTTATTATGTTCTAAGAAAATGTATGTATATACACCCCACACACACTTGGATAAATAAGTCTTTACTGGCTACTATTCCCCCCCAGAATTTGGGGGTTTTTTTACAGTTCCTTAATATTGATTCTTATTTAATATCTGAAATGTTAATTTTATTTTTCAATTACCTCCTCTCTTTTTGCTTTTTCTGTTGCACCATTTACCTTTCATGTTTGTTTTGGAAAGATCTTTTCTTCCCTTATGCTTTTTTTTTTTTTAAATTACTCTTCTTCCTTTCCTTCCATTTTTATCAGACATTGATGTTCTACATGCAGTCTTTTCTGTAATTTGTTTCAACCTTTGTTTTCATGCATTTTTAGAAATTCATTGTCACCATTTCACCTACATTCTTTCTTCCCTCCAAACGAAAAGTCGTATTTCTAAAATATTCTGTTACACATTTTATCCTGCTTATGATAATTGTCTCTGCTTAGTATTCCAGTTTCTTGATCTTCTATTTCCTACTCGATTTCTCTACAGCCACTCATTTGTTGTTGCTGAATATGTGTTTAATTACTTACTGGCAGCAGCGATGTTTGATGCACTGTACATTTCTGAGGACCTTACATGTAGCTTCTTCACTTCTTTACCCGGGGACTTCCTGGTGAGCCTTCTGATGCACTGCGTATTTACCAGTCTTCTGAAATAATAGACTAGATAGCAACAGTACACCAAATGAAGAGCATCTTTAGGTGATCCGAGGTTGATCTTGAGGTCAGTGATACCCTGTGCCAAGTAACAAATATTGCAGTATGTGTGAGAAAGGCTCCTAAATGTTGTATAGCTCCAATTTTGTTCTTGGAAGTTGCTTATTGCCTAAAATCTTTTCCTGTTTCCTCACTACTGTTTACAAGCCTCTGCTGCTTCTGGTGGCTCATCCTTCTAAATTTCAAAACCAGGAGGAGGAGCCAGAGGGCAACTTTCCAAGCAGGAGTAAGAAAGATAATTAGGCAATTAATCTCTGGCATTGGAGTTGGATCTGCTTGTGAACGGAGGAGCTAAGGATGAGACTCTAGCCTTGAGTGGGACAGGACAGTGCAACACAAAATGTGTGCATACGAGCGCTCTGGAAGCATAGGACTGTCTGCCAAACAGTAGAGCTTTGATAGCTTGAGCCTGTTTTCCTTGGTTTGTAGAGAGACTCTTCATTTTTTAAGTTGTTTAGATCTGCTGCCCTGTTTTAAGTTCATACATACTTAAAGAACGTAGAGTACTGTTGAGAGACATTCAATTGAAAGAGCCCCAACAACTCTGAAATGTCATATTTGGGGCTTCATACTATGGATGGCTAGAAAGAGCGCAGGGCATAAAATAGCAAGTAACTTTTTGTTTACTTAGCACAGTTAGAAGCTAGAAAACAAATATTCCTTTTTAGAAAAATGGAAATCATAATGGTTTCCTCAGAAGAAATGAGCTGTGGCATGAGACTGTTGTGTCCTTGACCTGCCTGGTAATATAGACCTCTATAGATTTTACAGATGCATTTATTAAAAAATAGATAATTTTTTAAAATTTCTCGTATATATACACACCAGGTAACAGAAAGAAGTCAGCCGTATTTAGCAAATGGCAGAGTATCTCCAAAGCCAGTGAAAATGTGTTTTCCAATAAAGTAGTCTAAAAAAGACAAGCAGTGAAAGATAGTGTACCTTACTGAAATTGATATAGACTCATAAAATTGAAGAAGTAAAAGATGATGACAAATAGTGTATTTTTTTTGCTATAAATATAGAAAATATCCTAACATAATGCAAAAAAGGGCAGTTTAGTAAGTTTAATGTGATAAATGGAAGAAACGAATCATTTGCAAACCAGCGTTGCTGTTGGAACAAATTCCTGGTAGTGAAAGCAGAAGTAGTTGGCAGAGGTGCTGGTGTCAGGTTTTATGTCTTGAGATGGCCAATCCATTCTTGTTTTCACATACTGCTAGTGGGATTTGCATTTGATATCCAAAAGATCAGATTTGTTTCCTGCAGATTGAAAGCATATGCTACTTCTAAATCTCTTTTTCCAAAGCCTTTTTGCAACCTGTACGTACCCAGCATTCCTGTCATCTTGGAAGGCTAAACTGCAGTGATTTTCAACTCTTCAGATATGTATGAAAATGTGCATGCCTATTTTATACAACTTTATGAAATTTTTCTTCATTTAATAGTTACATGCTTTTCTTGGTTGCCTGTAGTACCCCTATAGCCACACTGCTTAACTTTCCAGCTTCCAGTCCTCCAAATTACTATATCTCAGCACAGGAATATTTACAAAGTAAATAATTTTTTAAAGGGGAAATAAATACCTGTATCCACGGAGCTCGGTCTAAATGAAAGTTCTGTCAGTATAATTATACTGTTTTCCTCACGCCTTTTAACACGGGTCTGGCTATATAGATTGTTAGTAACTAACTAAATAATACTACAGATCTAGCTTATCTTCTGAGAACTTAATTTTAAATGTAACTTTGGAACAAAAGAGTAGTGCTTACTAGCTGAATATAAACTTTTGGTCAATCTTTTTTAAAAATTGCTTACAGATTCAGGCCATCATGAAAGCCAGCGTACGTATTTAGCAGGGAGCACTATTATATCACGTGGGTAAGGGGAACTGAAGTTCGCTGTTCAGGGTGTTGCTGAGAATAACAAATCCACAGCAAGTGTTCTGGGTAGCTGCATTTCTTTATTTTGGCCTCAAGCTAATGAGCACGTTCAGTGGGATTCAAGGGCATCCAGCATGGAAGAGACCTTACACACTCCACTTCTGTGGTTAGATCCAAACTTTCCTTCTTTCTGTTTTCATGCTTCCAGGTTCTCCTTCCCACTCTCTGTCCAGCCCACCAAACCCAGGTTTTCCATGAGAGAAGTGAGAGTGCACAAATGCTGTAGAACCGAGACAAACAAAAATACTTCATGCATAGATGGGAAGATATGGGTCCCACAGCTGTATCACTGTACTCCAAATCCATATCCATACAGATCCATTTCGGTGGCATCCCTTTCTTTCACTTACATGAATAGACTTCACTAGATGCTGAGTTAATTTCATCTGCAGTAGTTATTAATTCATTTTTTCAGTTCATATACTTTATTATCAGCCAGATTCGATGTCGATCAGCAGTAACAGGCTGTGGAAATTATTAGATAAGCTACTCTTCCCCACCTACTTGGAAAACAAAAGTCAACTTCCACTTTGTGTTTTCCCGGTCTCTTGTAAACAGAGGCTACATAATATTGCAACTGGAGAAAGGGAGTAGCTACTGCTTTCTGGGTAACAGAGCGAGAGCGGGTAGGTGGAGTACTGGGTATATTTAGGGTGGCAGGATCGTATTGCAGTTGGGGTGGTAGCTCTCGGTTTCAGTTTGCTTTTCTACATGTTAATGTCTAGTGCTGCCTTGTTTTTATAAGCAGGGAACTAGGAAAAGAGAAAATAAACTTTACTATAAGGGAACAACTGTACTGAAGCATGGCAAAGGGAAGAGCTAAGATTTGACATAGCAATCCAAGTACCCTGATGTATAGCTATGAATGCAGTATGTGTGGAAGATTGACAGAGCAGCCACTTGTGATTCTCATTCATGTGTTTGGCTGGGGACTGCTTTTGTACAGAGCTGTTCAAATGTATTCCAGGAGCACAGTACTCAAGGAACTTGGCCCTCAGGGAATCTTAATGCACCCATAATGCACAGCTTTCAGTGAGCAGGTTGCTTATGTGTCTTGAGTTATTGGAGAGAGTGAAAAGTGAATGCGCAGTATGTTTTGCACCACTGAGTCACCTATCTTCTGCATTCACATGGTGAACAATAAGTGATAATTATTAGTCATTATTGCTTAGTAGAAATGTGTGCTCAGGAGTTGTTTCTTGGAGTCTTGGATGTCTTAATATATTTTTCATGACTCTTCTACAGTGAAATTTATTTCCTGATTTTCAGTTAATGATTTATTTTTGCTTGGTGGCTTTGTTTGTCTTTAGTGTTTAGATAGTGGACTAAAAATACCAGAATCGTTTCAAAAGCATTATGAAAAGCCTAGGCCCAATATATTAATTTGCTCTAGAAAGGTAGGAGATCTCTTAAGATGATTTAACTGTAAGCCCAGAAATGTACTAACAGTAAAAGCATTCATTGCAGAAAAATACATCTCATACAATGAACTAAAAAAAAAGTTTATAATATAAAAATGGTAAGTTCAGGATAACATCCACTTACTTTTAAGACAAAGTCTAAAACAAGATCTTTATTCATATAAGATTGGATCAAAATCAAAAGGAAGTGTCTGCTGAAAGAAACAAGCTAGTGTTATTCACCTTTGTTAAAACCTGAATAAATTCCATGTATCACTGAAGACTCCATAGGTAGGAAAAGGACTCGTGGAGTCCCTGTGCAGAAGGATCGTGATTGCTCAGCTGAGCTTACACAGCACTCAGAACAGACCTTATCTGGCTTACTCGTTGGTCTGTGCCCTTCATTTTGAATGGCTTTATCAAATTTGTAACTGTTTGAAAAATTGAAGGTGCTTGAGGTGAGCTGTATAAAAGTTCTCGTCCCTTTTGTCCTCAGAGAAACTGTGGATCTTTGTTATGAGCCCCCTTTTTAAACTTGAGCTTCAGAAAAGAAAATTGTAGGCTTTTTATATTTTAATCCAGAATTGTTTGCCTTTTTTACAGAAAATCTGTAGACCTCCTGTAGATGATAAATAAAAAAAGCCCCACCCACACTACAATATGTTTAATGTATGATTCCAAACAAAATACGCAGAAAAAACCCATGCCAAATCTTGACGTTTAAATGCTTAATACATGGAAATGGAATAGGAATCATGCTAGTTCATACTATAATTTCGGAAATCCAACACGTGTCGTACTTACTGCAAAACTATAAAAAACAATTGTAAGTGAACTTTCAGGGATTGTGTTCTCTTAATTGAGTCCCGGAAACTCTGAAAGATACGACAACTGAAAAACTTTTGATGTAAACTTAATGATTAAACTCAGAAATGCAGAGATTAAAGAGAAACTGCTGGGAAGATGTGAGAATTAAGTCAGTTACAGATGTAAATAGAAGTTTCTCACCAAAAGGCCTGTTGACAGTGCAAGAATGAAAGCTTCAATCAATCAAAAAGAAAATTATAGGAGGATCAACGAATATGTCAATAGATAGTAAAATGAAACCTCTAATTACTTAAATTAATTTCAGCTTTAAGTAAGGGATAAGTTTTAAAGGGATCAATTCTTTCTTTTGTGGCTAAACTGAGTACAGGTTAAGATGAGAATTTTGAATTTTATCATCAGCAATTACTTAAATGATAAGATCAGGGCAGAAACTGTTTTCCTAATGTTTCCCAGTTAGCATAGATATACAAAATTCACACACGAGAGAACTTATCTAAATGTTTCATACCAAAGTTAACATGTTATCTGTTATATGCTAGAGGTTGCTTCAGAAGGCTTTTACAAGAGTTTATCTTGGTTTTGGAATGCTGCTTGGGATATATGATTCTGCACACTATAATCTGAACTGTCCATACTCCAGAAGTAGTTTTACTGGTTGTTGCTGTGATTGTGGTCAAAGTATTTTTACCACGCTAAACACATCTCCACGGAAGGAGGTGAGAAACACAGCAGGAAGCAAATTGTGACCAATCCTAATCCCACTTTTTGGAAGGAGAAATAAGTCTATATGTGGCATAATTTATGCTCTTTGGCATGCCAGTTTCATTGATGCTGGTAGTGACATCTTTCCATTTAAAAGATACGAGGCTTTGCTCTGACTGAGTTCTATTTTTACCTGCCTTGTTACTTATGGTATAGCTAGGTCACCCAAGGCCATGCCACAATTTCACCTACTCTTCAAACCTAGACAGGTCAGTGAGGTAAATTAAGATTAGCACGACTCTGCTCTACAGAGCTCTGGCAACAATCCTAAATACAAATGTACGTGCAGGAAATAATATTAAATTAAAGGTAATTAAGTGATACATTTCATGGTGTTGACAATTTGGGAGTATGTGGGAGATGACTGATATAGTTTTAAATTGTTGAAGTGCGACTGGCATTCCACTGTATTACGAATTGGCAACTAGAATATGATGACTGACTAGTTATAACTGCCCTGCTGTATTTAGACAGACTGTCAACTACTTACTAACCAGCCAAATGACAAAATCAAATTAAAAGGCATACTTATAGCCACTACTGTACAAGCCCCTGGAGACCCTGAATAAACAGATGGATCTTTTACGGAGTACCAGATGTGAATTGGCAAGGAAACAATTCCAGAGGCATCATTCCCCTTCACTGAAAAATTCCCTGTGTATAGATGTTCAGATCTTGGGGCAACTGAGAAGAAACAGAATGCCTCAAAATGAGTAGGAGGAAAAATATGGTTCATAAAAATTCCAGTTCAGAGCCAATGCAGAGAAGAAAGTAAAGTCTTGCCTTTTTTAAGAGACTATATATAAGAGTAAATTGGATAATAGTTCTGTTAAGGCATTGAATGAATTTTTTTTTTTTTTTTTTTTTTTTTTTTTCCAATAATAGTTGAAGAAGNGAGATGAGTGAGTGAATGAAATTCTAGGAAGCACTCAGATCTAATGCTGCAGGGTAAGGGCCAACAAGCTGCAGGAGTAAAGCAATGCATTGACAAAGACAAGCATTTGTCTATCAGAATGGAAAAAATAACATTTGTGTGGGTCAGGTACATGTACTAGTATTAAAGTAGGTATGGAGCAGTCCAACTGATGGATTGCATACTCTTAAATATGAATTTTTGGTGGCTCAGAGTGGAACTGCGGTGATGAAACCACTGTTTATGGAGGTTGACTGCTGGTTTTGGCGGAGACGAAACCAAATAGTCATGTAAATTGTTTTAATTACAAAACTAGGGAAGTTAATGTAGTCCAAAGTTTGGGTTAGTCTATTTTTGAGAGTAAATTCCAAGCTGCTTTATTGATAGATGTGTTGCTACATTTTTAAACCAAAGCCCCACATTCTCAGTACATGCTTTGAGGGCTTTGTTAAAAATGTGTCCCTAAGGGTGAACCACTGGCTCAGCTGAAGTCAGTGGAAGTTTCCCGATTATTTTCAATGAGGTCAGAACATCACTTTCATTGTTTAAAAGGCATCTTCATATAGTATAAGTTGGCTGTAAAATACTGCGCATCTGGTGGCATCTTCTAAAAAGCTCTAATTGTTTATGCACTCATAGTAAAATAGCAGAAATAGTTAAGATATATCTAAATCAATTTATAAGTGAAATATTTGCCTTAAGCACATTAACCATCATGCATTTTAATATAGACAAGGCTTAAAGCAAAACCACTGTTATTATTCCTAATTCACAATATATCCATTGCTTGCAGACTATAACCTATAAATATTAAGCTGTGACAGCTTGCCAGAACTTCTCCTGCAAGGACCTACTGATGGAGTTTTTCTAAAGAGACTTCATAAAAGAAGCAGCAGCAGCAAATTGAGTGACCCTACAGGTGCAAGCTGCAGCAGTTGTCTCTCCAGTCTTCCCAATAAGATTTGTTGAAATTGTGGAATGTCAGCTTCCAAAACAAGGCACATGGGAGGCATTTAAAGTAGATTTTTTGAAAGGAAAGTGAACAAAGAGCATGTCAGGTTCCATTTTGATTTGCATGACAAATCCCGCATGCAGTGTTCTGGTGGGTCGGGCTGGGCGTGCCTGCCACTCACTGCATTTCTCACTTTGGTTTGATCACTTTTGACAGTCCGTTATGTTAATTGTTCTAAGGATTGTTTTGCTGGGGGTAGAAAAGGAAAGGCATTTTTATTTTTGTACTTTTTCCATTTACAGGAAAGGAGGGATATCTGAGGGAACAGAAAATGTTTTCAATCGGTTTGTGACCTATTTTATTTGTAAATAATCCTGTGAGGTCATCAACAAGTTCAGTATTTTAAATCTTACTGTTACTCACTCTGTGCATATGTGTTTGAGTGGGAAATACTAGGCCCCTAAACTAGAAACTTGGGGAGTCTATTGTTTAGGTGCACACCATTCTTTCTTCAAGTCCCACAGTGATGGGTCCTGCAGAGTGGTTTGTGCTATGCCTATATGCTTCTATCAGATGATATTGTGGTGCTTTGACAAGTGCTAACAAGGGATTTAATGCCCTAAGAGGCATTGTTGGACACACATTGTTATCAATGTGTGGATAGTACGTGAATAACTCTCACATGTGTCAGACCTGTTGGTAGATACATGCATATGACTGAATTCTCCTGGAGGCCTGTGGAGGTTGCTGTTGCCCCTTAGCATACACACACTTCTCTATCATCTACGTTAGAACAGTCATGGATTGTTTGGTGTTGGGTTTTGAGTTTGAGTTCTTAACAGACTGCAGGTGGCAAAACACTGTAGTTTGATCACAAAACAATATTTTCAGACTGATAGAATGATCAATCATAAAGTTTCAGGAGAAGACTCTGTTGCTTATGTTTGTGTCTCTCTTTTGCAGTTGCTGCTGGTTTTCAGCCAAAGGAGAGCATAGTGCTTGCAGAATGAGGAGAGCAAGAAGATAGAAACAGAATTTCCCAGAGGTTTCCAGGTAATGACTGACATGTACCTTTTAAGCTTTGAACTCCTACACTGCATGTGGTGTTCTCATTTACATGTTGTGATCCAAGTGCACCATGATAGATAAGCTCTAAATACAGAATGCTTTTATAGTATAAAATCATGCAATCAGATGCAGAAATATCAAAATAAATGAAGTTAAACAATCAAGTATAGTAATTCCAATCACGTTTTTGCTTAGCTATTCAGTATGCTGATGCTACTTTTCATGACCAGTGTACTCCTCCTTAAGTACTATTCTAGTAAGTCTGTGGACTTATGCAAGGATCAGTTTGAGCTGGTGCATCTCAAAAAAAGTCAAACCCAATATAATTAATAAGTGTTACTGATGATCATGAATAATATTCTTACACCACCACTTTGAGAAGGATTGCCTGTTGCTCTGCTTTGCTGAAAGCTGAACTCAGTGGGAGGTGAACTCGCTGAAATTTAGCTCCCAAGAGATCGAAGGCTTTGCCTCACAAGTGGGGATGGCTTGTGCTGGGATGGCTGTGTCGATCCCCCCCACCCCCCCCTCCAGCTGTCCTTGCTGTGGGAAGTTCCTCCTTCCACTGCAGGGATGGCTTAACTGCTCTGAGGCAGCTGCTGGATTTTGCCAATTCTATTGTGAGTATTGTGAGTATATAAAGTTGAATTGATTGCAGTTCAAGACGCAAAACTATAGCCTGTGGCAGTTTAGTGTAGAACATGGGAGCCTCCAGGGTGGACAGCATACGTCAGGAGCTCCTGTTGTCCCTGCGAGGTGGGTAAGTGGTCCCTTTGCATGAGACAGCTGTGATTCAGAGCTGCCTCAGCCACCAAGCTCTGAACTCTGTAGTTTGTAGGTCTTGATCGTGTGACTGGATGGTGCCTCTCCATTTCCTGGTAGCTTTCCTGTTTGATCAGTTCTTGGAAAACACTGTCACTATTTCCTGTCAGAGTGAAAAGTTGCTAAACCTCTCCCACTAAGAATTTGTTTGTTGTTTTTTTTTTTTAATTGGTGCGCAATATTGAGAAAAACCACCACGAATGCAAGTCATAGCAGGTGAAAAAAAGACCACTGTTCTTGATAGGTCTTGTAAAGTGTTTTGTCTCATGTGTGTTTTTAACAGAAGTCAGCTGCTCAGGTTCTCGCTCTGTACTCGGCAACTTTTTTGTTCTACTATAATAAAAGGGAAAGATCACCCCCAGCTTTTTTTGGCTATTATGTGTGAAAAATGCTGCACCAGAAGTCCTCTTGCCCTTAGTCCACTGCCTGTTCCCCCTGTGCTTTTTCAGAGAAATGGCTCCTGCCTTTTCCTCCAGCAGGGAGTAACCGTCGCAACAGGGCAGAGCCGGTTTGAAGGTGTGGTTCCATCTCTTACCAGCTCAGTGATGGCAGTGACAACCCAAAGCACAACCAGAAGATACTGCTGTGGAAAATACATATTTAAAGCAACTCTCTCAAAAAAAGTATCTCCAACCTCCATTTTTTGATTTCCTGGGACTTCCTTGATTTAAGAAACAGAAATTTACCGTCACCTGGTTTTATTGTTAGTTTTCTCAGACGAAAGGTGCCGTGTGAGAGGGGAAGAGCCATTTATCCTGCGAGGAATCCCACCAGAAAGCAATGTGGTTGCAACGGTTCTGGGCTGATGTCCCCCCACCCCAGCCTGGGTTGACACCATGCACGGTCTTTGGGCGGAGAAGATGCCACCTAAGAGCACCCAGCGTTTTTGCAGTTCTTGAAACGTTAAAGCGCGTCTCTCTTCCCTCCCTGGAGACGTCCTTACACACAGGCCTCTTCCCACCCCAAAGCCATTATATGTGGAACCGCCTTCCAGTGTGCGCAGCCACCGGGGCGCTTGTACTTGGTGTCTTCGCGTCCCGGGCTCGCCTTGCTGGGTTCTGCCGTTTGCCGCCCGGGCCGGGCCGCGCCGGGGGCCNNNNGGCTGGGCGCCCGGCGAGGGGCAGCGAGCGCAGGCGGCGCGGCCGGGCTCGCTCCGCTCCGCTGATTTCCCCTTCCCGCAGGGCCGTCCTGAGGAAGGCCTCGGCTCTGGAGTACAAAATACAGCGGAGAGCTCTTCGGAAGGAGGATTTTATTAATTATATTCAGGTAGGCTTTCCTGATTAGCAGAGCGTGCTAACTCGCGTTGTAGATCCAGCTCGGCTAGAAGTGATTTTGTAGTTACCCGCGTAGGAAACGGGCAGCTCTGAGGCCTCCTCACCCGGCCCGTGGCCTTCGCTCGTAAGTGGTTTGTTGGCGTAGGCTCTTCATCAGGCCGCACCAGGGCATGACGGTAGCCGGGAGTTTGTGCCCGAGTTTGGGATGAGAGAGTCTTCTTTCTTGTTGTGACTTATTGCTATAGTTTCTTCTCTGTCCGGGGATGCAGAGACCCTAGTTCCCTGATGTGCTGTGCAAATTGTAATTAAAGGTAATTAACTTTTTGTGGTGTGAGAAGTTTGGCTTGTGCATTACGGTTCTAGGAATATGGGCTGCTAACAGCTCAAGTCTGAAATACCACGTGCAATACAAATACTCAAGTTTAATTTCAGTTAGCCTTAGAAATGTAGTGGTCTGGCCGAAAAATTGTTGCTTATGTTTTCCTGGATGTAATTTTTATTGTCCACCTGATCAGCTGTAAAAAGCTTGATCTGTATTATTTTTTTCCCTGTTATGTGTCTCCTTATTTGCTTTTAAATGTTTTCTTTCTCCTTACTCTAGTATGAAATTAATCTGCTGGAACTGATCAAGAAAAGAAGAGCAGTAAGTTTATCAATTATTGAGAGTGCAAAATATATCAAATTTTCTATTGCAATAAAATTAATACTTTTTTTTTTTCCTCCCAGCGCATTGGATATTCATTTAAGAAGGATGAAATTGAGAACTCTATTCTGCATAGAGTCCATAGCCTCTTCAACCGTGCTACAGGAAAATGGAAAGTAAGTTTGTTTATTTGTAGTGATAGGTTGAAAAATGCCCTTTTGGTATGTAAAATTACCTAGATATCATTGCCACCAAATACTTGCAATAATACAGAAGAATGTAGTAGAAAAACTAAGTGGATGTTTGGCCTTACATTTAGCAGTAGCCTAGAAGTAGATCATTTGTGTCCGGTAGATGTTTTTTGTACATACTGTACCGTACAAACAATATTTTCTCTTTTCTGAGTCATTAGTCCTCAACTGTGTAAAGTCACGTATTGCAATGTGAGTTTGGTCTGTCTGCTTGCAAGGACTAGAAACAGAATGAAAAGAACTTTCAGCTCCTTTAGGAAACGATTGTCTTGATACATCTAATGGTAAAACCTAAATTAGGTGCCTCAGGAACCATTACAGTGAGCTGTCTATTGAGTTTGGTGTAATGTTGATTTGATTGGAGAGGCTGCGAGGGTATGTCTTGAGATCGGAGGCTTCTTTGGATGTTTTGCAGAAATTTGAAGATCTGGGGGGGAAAAAAAGGGAATCTGAGATTCAAAATTCCTTCTCTCTGCATGCCAAGTCATCGTACCAAGGGCGTATTGTTTGCTTGTCAATGTGCAAGTGATTTTGTGCTTGCCTTATTGTCAGGTTGATTCTTTCCCCCTTGCATTTCCAACAGGAAGATGTCCAGCTTTGGCTTTCACACGTTGCATTTTGCAAGCAGTGGGTGAGTTTTCAAAATGCTAATCTTACCTGAGTTGAGATACTGGATTGGTGTTTAAATAAGCATCTGGAACGTGAATTACAAGACAGGGGTACAAACTTTACTGCTACATGCTGTAGTACTGACATAATTTTCATAGTAGTATTGGAGCTGTCTGGGATTTTCACTGATGTATGGAAGTATAGAATGTGACTCAGAATGAATTAGTATGAAATTTGATGCTTGCAGGTGGCAAATGTGAGGCTGATTGCATTGAATCTGGAGTACTGTTTGGTTTGGGAGAATCATAGTATTGGTTATACCTTCTCTGGAATGAATGGATCACCTGTCTGTGAAATGTGATTTTGTTCCAAACATTTCTTATAGTGGTTATGCTGAAAAGTATAATTCTGGCAATTCTGTACTTTTCAAACTTACCTGTACAAGTCTTCACATTATTATTAGCATTCAGTCATTGTCCTTCCTGTACTGAAGAAGGTGACCTTGTCATAGTAATGCAAGTGACCAAAGAAAAATGCAGTCTTTACCTCAAAAGTGTTCAGTGAGACTATGGGTTTGTGACTTGGGCAACATTTGTGTTAGGTGTGTAGTTCAGAAAGGTTTGAGTTAACTATGCTAACCTAGTCTGGTAACATTTGAAAGCTGGTCAGTACTGAACAAATATGAGAAACTTTCTATTGAAGATAAAGTAGCAGAGAAGTGTCTTTTCCAGTGCAATTGCATTACAACTTGTAACCTTTCGTAATGAAACGTTGGTGCTGGTGGCTCAGTTCGGTACTGGAGTGGGTAAAACAAAACTTCTTCTTTTACAGAATGCAAAACATCAGCTTAGTAAGGTGTTTTCTTCTATGTTGGCCATTCATCCCAATAAGCCAGGTAAATAAAACAATGGTGAGTGCTGCATAAATGACTAAGTATAGATTGTATAGTGTTGGTTTAAGTTCTTATAGATCTCAGTTCAAGCTATTGGGTTGAAAGTTCCCTACTCTCTTTTCTTTGCCTTGCTGCTTCAGAGAGAAGGGCGCTGACACGGATTGTGCTGAGCAATCAGAAGGTGATGTGAAGTAGGAGTCCCCAGGGTCTGAATGACCATTTCCCAGGCAGACTGGGGACTAGGTAGATGTTTCAGAGGTCAGAGATGTTGAATACTCATGGCTGCTCTTTGACTTTTGTAGACATTGTTGTACATCATTGGATCTGTAGCTATACCAGATTAAACTTCCCGGATCTGCTTAGCTTTTAGTCCTTTAACTAGGTTTTACATGGGAGATAATCAGTCTTATTCCGTTGCTGAGCTCATGGATTATGTTGGGGTGGGTACATTGAACAAAAACAACCTGTGCATCCTGGAGAGTAGCTTCAAAATGGGTTCTCATGACCAGCCACTTGCTTTGCCTTAAAATGAATTTGTTTGTGTCATGGTTGGACTTGATGATCTTAGAGGTCTTTTCCAACCTTAATGATTCTATGATTCTATGATCTGTTGCAGCACTGTGGATTATGGCAGCAAAATGGGAAATGGAGACGCAACTCTCATCAGAAAGTGCTAGGCGCTTGTTCCTTCGTGCTTTGCGCTTCCATCCAGAGTGCCCAAAACTTTATCAAGAAGTGAGTTCCTGGTTTTCTTCTACGACCAGTTATTTGATCAAACAGAGCAAATCAGTCCAGCGTATTTCTCAAATCAGTCTGAGCAAACTGGAAAAAACTTCTTTCCCCATCACTGGGGAAATGTTGTCAAAAAGATTAAAAAAAAAAAAACCAAACAGTCCTTTGTATTGGTAACATTTATCAATTGTTTAGCAAATCCTGTATTTATGTATGCAGAGTGAGGATTTTGCACTGTTTATAGATAAATGTGTCAGAATTCCCTTTTAAAGTACTGTAAGCACTGCTGGGGCATAGTTCTCTGGATGAGATCTGGCATCCCTAGCCTTTGCTAGGGAATGTGGTTTTCTTTGAAGGCAAGTTAAGGTTTAAAAAATGACTAGATCATGGTAATTTCTACATGTGTGAAATTTCTGAGTGAATATGTAGGGCAGATAGCTATATGCACAAACCTTTAAAACCCAAGGCTCTCGGACATACTTGGAATGTTGGCAAAGTCCTGATTTGTAGCTGCCAGGTGGAGCTTATTTTACCACATTTGGGGACTGAGACATTTTAGCATTTATCCCTACCTCCACAATAATTTCATTTTATTCTCTCATTTGCAGTATTTCAGAATGGAGCTGATGCATGCTGAAAAACAGAGGAAGGAAAAGAAAGAATTTGAACAAGCAAAGATGGACTTGGTAGGTCAGCTAAACTTAGTTAAGAGATATTGTCTGCTTGTTTATCACACATTTGAATGCATAGTTTCAAAGGATCTGTATTAATGGTTTGTTTGAGAAGAGCTTAGGGAAAGCTTTTGTTCATGTCCTGTGCCTGCATTAAGCTTTTCAAGTGTTGGCTGGTGCTCAGCTCAAATACTTCATACATTGACTTTTCTTTACATTTGTAAAGTCTTTTGTTACATCCCCCAGTTTGAAAGTTAATAGTAATTTCTGGAAAGGAATAATTAAACTTACTATCTCTTATTTCTTTATAGTTGACTTGTGCAAATTAGATAAAGATAGATGAAGAAAAACATTAGTATCTTCTGACGGTTTTTTCCATGTTTGCAAAAACGGTAGCGGAGAAAGGAAAACAATTTTTTTCAATGATGTTATGTTTGATATTGCAGGGGGAATTCAATTATTCTGAAGAGATTCTCAATGGGGAAATGGCTCGTATAATCTACAGGGATGCTGCTCAGAAAATTAAAGGTGATTTAACATTTCTTGTATTTATTCAATAGGAAAATTGTCACCTTTAACTCAGCTCTCCAGTACGTAATACAGGTAGATTTAGCTCCAGTGTACACACTAAGGTATTTTCAACTCTACCATTTCTTCAGTAGAACCTAGATAATGCCAAAGTATAAATTAATAATGCTCATAGTTCTGATTTCATAACTGTCCTGCAGGCTGACACCTTTACCAGTACAACAGCTTTTGGGCTGAAGTGGCATAGGTGCTGGGCTTACAGTCTCAAAACTTGTTCATTTGCTTAAAAAACCAAAGGGAGGACAGTTCAGAATTACACACCTTTTTGCTTTGTTGTTTACTGAACGTTAGATCACAACTAATCAGCTAGAACTAGTGTCAGAGAAGTAAGAATTCAGACTAATAATAAAACAGGTTAGATGATTTTAAATTAACCAGACTGGGTAAAATTCACCCATTTTATTGAGAGAATTGGATAAAATCACTGCAAAGTAGTAGCAGATATCTTTGAGAAGTCATGATAGATGGGGATATTTTGGAAGACAATGGGCAAAATGTAATAACAGCATTGAAAAGTAGAGGGGGAGAAAAGAACATTAGAGGAAATGACAGAAAGAGTTGGCTTAGTTTAAATTCCTGGAGAAATACTGGAATAAATAGGTATACAAATGATTTGTAAGCACCTAAAAATAAGGAGGTGAGTAATGGCTGATAGGGATTTGCAGTGAACTAATTATGTCAAGTCACGTCACTTAGCATTCTCACAGATAAGTTATGGAGATACAAGATGGATGGATATAATTCATTGACATATACTTGTGGTGGGTTGACCCTGGCTGGACACCAGGTGCCCACCAAAGCCGCTCTATTGCTCCCCCTCCTCAGCAGGACAGGGGAGAGAAAATATAACAAAAGGCTCCTGGGTCGAGATAAGGACAGAGAGAGATCCCTCAGCAGTTACCATCACGGGCGAAACAGGCTTGACTTGGGGAAATTAGCTTAATTAATTAACAATCAAATCACAGTAGGGTAATGAGAAATAAAACCAAATCTTTAAAACACTTTCCCCCCACCCCTCCCTTCTTCCCGGGCTCAACTTCACTCCCAATTACTCTCTACCTCCTCGCCTCCAGCGGCTCAAGGGGGACGGGGAATGAGGGTTGTGGTCAGTGCATCACACGTCGTTTCTGCCGCCCCCTCCTCCTCAGGGGGAAGACTCCTCACACTCTTCCCCTGCTCCAAAGTGGGGTCTCTCCCATGGGAGACAGTCCTCCACGAATTTCTCCAATGTGGGTCCTTCCCATGGGCTACAGTTCTTCAAAAACTGCTCCAGCATGGGTCCCTTCCACGAGGTGGAAGGGACAGACTTCAGGAACAGACTGCTCCAACATGGGTCCCCTGCAGGGTCACAAGTCCTGCCAGCAAACCTGCTCCAGCGTGGTCTCCTCTCTCCATGGGTTCACAGGTCCTGCAAGGAGCCTACTCCAGCACGGGCTTCCCACGGGGTCACAGCCTCCTTCAGGCATCCACCTGCTCCGGCGTGGGGTCCTCCATGGGCTGCAGGTGGATATGTGCTCCACCATGGACCTCCATGAGCTCCAGGGGGACAGCCTGCCTCACCATGGTCTTCACCACAGACTACAGGGGAATCTCTGCTCCGGCCCCTGGAGTACCTCCTCCCCCTCCTTCTTCACTGACCTTGGTGTCTGCAAAGTTGTTCCTCTCGCATATTCTTGCTCCTCTCTCCAGCTGCAATTGTGCAGGGTTTTTTTTTTTTGTTCTCCCTTCTTAAATATGTTGTCACAGAGGTGCTACCACCATTGCTGACTGGCTCGGCCTTGGCCAGTGGCGGGTCCATCTTGGAGCCAGCTGGCATTGGCTCTATTGGACATGGGGGAGGCTTCTAGGAGCTTCTCACAGAAGCCACCCCTGTAGCCCCCCTGCTACCAAAACCTTGCCACGCAAACCCAATACAATACTGTGTGCAGCTTTGGAGAGCTCTGCCCCAAGGGTGGAGCCTTCTGTGTTTTCATGGCAGAGTCAAATGAAGGAGTAGAGGAGGTGCTGATTAAATTTGCAAGTGGAACCAAGCTGGAAGGATCTGTAAGCATGTCAGGACAGGACTAGTTTAACACTTTGGAGTCTGGAATGTCCTGCTTCTCATGGCCTTTTTTGGTAACTGGATAAAATGAAGTGAAGAATATAGTCAGGCGATCAACATCCTAACATATGGCTTATCTTATGGATGGAACATTGAGATTTATAGAACAGGGTATCTATCTAGGCACTTAAATGTTACCTGTGTCTTGACAAAAGCTTGCAAAGATACGGAAATGCCAAGTGTGCCATGGATGTGATACTCCACTTGATAGATTTTTTTTTTTTTTTTTTTTTTTTTTTTTCCTCTTGAAACGTAGGTGCTGAGTTCCATCTGGCTGTGCTTGCTATTGCAAAGCTCTTCGATTTTACCCAAGATTTGCAAAAAGAAATTCTTGAAAGGTGAGGTGTGGCTTTGTGTTATGTTTTTTTTTTTTTAATTTTGTTTTGTTTATTAAGAAATATGTTCTTATAACTTTTCTAATTTATAGTGGGTTGACAAGTTAACAATTAAAGGCTGTTCTCTAAGGAAATAGAATGTTAAGGCCTATGGGAAGTCCTTTAAGAAAAACAAAACATGAGGCAAGCATGCTCTTTAGAAAAGGATGCTTGTATATAACTTCAGAAGAGGCTTTGAGAAGCTGCTAAGAAAAATTTAGATAAAACACAGTTGTCGGTCAATAATTACGACACTTAGTTTCCGTAAATCTACTGCAGGAACTGGATTTTCCTAGTGTACTTTGTGGTTCTTCTGCGTCTTTAGTTTCTCCAGTTGTTCCTCTTGAAAGATCTCTCTCGAAAGTTTCCTGTTTAGTTCATGCTATTACTGGAGAATATCCATATTAAATAAAAAACCAAAATAGGCTAACATTTTGTCTTTCTCTTGTGGAAAAGTAAAATTTTTTTTCTCTGGCATTTGGTTACTTAGAAATTAAGTACATTTCTATACCAATATAACAACCCTTCTAAACATACCTGCAAAAGAATGATGGTGGTTGAGGGGTATTACAGACATGGTGTGTTTAGTCTGCAGACCAAGTATGCTGATGATCCTCTTACATGGGACTACATGGCCCGTCGTGAGCTGGAGCTGGGGTCCCTGCAGTCCACAGAACACACCACAAAACAGATGAAAGTATCTGAAATGACCCAGAGAGAGGACCGGTGCTCTGCAGTCTTTGAAGAGGCTGTGAGAGCAGTTGCAACAGGTGAAGTGTTCTGCCTGCATTTTAACTTTTTTTCCTGGTACTTTAGCATACTATATACTGTGAAAGTTTCGAAGTAGGTGTTGGGAGGCTCTACCATACCTAAGAGAAGGCAAGCGGTTTTTAGATGCTACCTTTTTGGGATCTGTTTTATTTGTTATTTGGGTTATTTTCCAGTGCATTTATGCTCTTGAAGGAGCTTCTTAACTGAAAGTGCTTTTTGTTGCTTGTTTGCTTTTATTAATGTGACTTAACCAATGAGGAGAATAGAAGCCCACAGATGAATAGATGTTTGGGAGTTGTAAATAGGGAAATTTCCTAAATAAAGGAAACCTGTAGAACTCAAGTATATTGCTGGTTAGCTGTGAGTAAGCAATGTTTCTGAGTTGCCAGTGGAGTGGATATCCAACATCTGGCATTGTCCTTACTCTCAAAGGGACTCTCAAGGGACTATCTGTGGAGTGGACTCAAACTGGCTGCTTATATAGCCTTGGAAGTCAGGCAGACGAAGAAGGATTTTCTTGACTGCCTGTGAGTGTCCTCACTCTTGTAGGCCCATTGAAAACTATAGACACTGAAGATCAATTGTGACAGCATGGGCTGAAGCCTCAGCTGAACTAAGAGCTTGATGCTCTTTAGAAAGAGTTACTGTCTGCAGCTTATACTGGGAAGCCATTTTTAAATGTTAATGTTATAAATGTAGGGCCTTTTTTATAATACAACAATTTAAAACAAAGTTGGCATTAACGCTTAGTGCTTGGATCCTCTATATTCCTTAAAGACAAATATTTGTGCTTACTCTTGTGATTCTATAAAGTGTGATATGCCTTTGATTTTACAGAGGACATGTGGAAATGCTACATTACTTTTTGCTTAGAGAGGTACAACAGGAAAACCAACAGTGAAGAATTAAAGCAAAAGGTAAAAGCTTACTGGGAAATTGTAGTAACAGATCATCCCTATTTTTACTGACTTCTGTAATCTATCAGACAAGGAGCAAATCTATTTCGACATTTTATCAGAAATACCTGCGGCCATCATTAAAAATGATTTAGTCTTCATCTGAGGGGATCACTTTCATTGTCAGGCTTACATGTGGCCTGCCTGAACATGAATAACTTGGGCATAAACCAGCCTTGTCAGTAACGTACAGTGACCTCTTTGGATGGAAGTTAAGAGTGCAAACTTGTTAATGTTCGCTGACAGTCTTGCAAACCTGTGCTTGTTCAAAGAAAAGGATGAATTAAAATGACTCTTGCAAATAAGTCTGAGTAAAGTTTGGTGCTGGCACGTGGGCACCTTAATTATGCATCTATGCTTGAGTGTGACTCAGTGAATTAACTAATCATCCTGTGCAGTTTGGTTCCCTTTTAATACAGTAAAAGAACATTGCTATGTTGTTCTTTTGCTCCTTAAGGAAGAAGCTTAAATCAAATGCTTGAATTTCCCCTGTATCTTGGAATGTATGCAGGTACCTAAAGCATTAGATATGTAACTTTTATTCAATTTCAGTGACATGTTGATACACTAATTCACTGGGCTTTTTGTAATGCTGGGATCTGGTATATGCAGGAATAATGCTTATTTTCTTTACATTTTCTTCTCTGTTCGTTCTAGAGGCTGGAGAGGACACTGAGTGTGTTCAGTAAAGCCCATGAGTCCAGTTTGCTGCCAGAAGCTCTCTATAAGCAGTGGGTAAGAGTTGACACAGAAAAATAGGTTGTGAGACTGTCCTGCATTGCTTGTGTCCCTATCTTTACCATTTTGAGTAGATAGAAAGGTGGGCAATATTTTGATCAAGGCCTTGCTTTTTAACAAGGTATTACAAATGTCTTGTGGTGATTAGCTGTATCTGCTGGCTTTTAGCTTCAACTATTACTGGTGTCCAACCTCTTCGAGAAGGCTACGGAGGTGGCAGAAGCTGCAACCAAGCGCTTCAGCCTTTCAGTGGAAACGTGGCAGATGAGGCTGCAGGTGCTGATCCAGCTGAAGAGTGACGATGTGACCCAGTGTTTTGAAGAAGCTGTTAAGCACCTGAAATCTAAGGTCTGTGCTGGTTTTATGGACTTGCATGCATTAGTCTTAGAGAGGAAACCTCTGATATTTGAGGTTTGGGTTTGTTTTTTTTCCTCCCTTACAAGGCATTCAAAGTCCCTAACCATTTTTAAGGTCAAAAATAAGAACTTGACATTTCACATGCACATTGCATTCAGGAGTATAAGGGAATTGCAAATTCACTTCATACTCACAGTTTTAAAGTCTGAATGCTCACAGGTGACATTTGGTGTACTCTTCTAGCAGTCAGCTGGTATTCTTTGTGTCTTACTTGAAAAATGTGTTTCATTTTCACTGTCCTGATACATTGGTTGCGTGTGTGGTGTTTCAAG
Source organism: Fregata magnificens (assembly GCA_013389945.1). NCBI lineage: Eukaryota > Metazoa > Chordata > Aves > Suliformes > Fregatidae > Fregata > Fregata magnificens. Next base: position 121,920 of record WAAD01016674.1, read on the forward strand.
CCTTGAATTAGCTATGTGCTCTCTTACTGCTCCATTTCAAACCCTGGGCACAAGGAGTGAGGAGAGGAAATAAGGAGGTGATTGTTTATTTCCTCCTTGCTGTTCTTGGAAGTTACCTTTGTACTGCAGTGTTTGATGTAGAAGAATTTGTCTCTCATCCCTGGCAACATGTCTTGCAGCTGTCCAGCTAAATAGTATTTGTCCTGTAAGTGAGGAAGGAAACAAGAAGTGATTTCAGTGTGCAGTCCAAAGTTGTCTTTCTAAGAGCTATGTTTAAAGGACATCTTTTATGGCAGCTGTAATACAGAACCTGGTGGATGTGGTGTTGTCTGCTTCTGTAAGTCAGGGTCACTGTATTTCAATCATTTGATTTATCTGCTTACCTTGTAGGGCACTTTGCCATTATGGACCCTCTGGGTGGAATGGAGCGAAGGCACAAACAGCAAGGAAGACACAGAAGCTCTCTACCAGGTACTTAGCTAATAGAAATCTACTTTTTATGACAGCGTGTAAATAAACAGGAACAATGTGTGTGGATGGAACATGTAACAAATGCTTTATACTGCAGTTCCTTAATGGATGTGCTGATATCAAAGAATTTCAAGTAAAACTGTATATGTTACCACAAATCAGTTGGACATAGACTCATAAGCATAAATGTCATTCTCGTGCTTCTAAGACATCTAGATGTTTGTAAGTGCAACCAATGATGGACTCTTACTTTTCTTTCAGTTTGTGGTCTAGAATTTTTGCTCTATTTTCAGATGTCTCTCTGAACATGGAAAAGAGAATTTTCTAATCTGTGTGAAAACATCAACCTTGTTACAGAAAACTCAATAACAAAACTGGAACTTTAATCTTACTGTAAATTCCCTAGATACCTTAGGGCAAAACATTTCCTCTTTGCCTGGCATGTTGGGGTCCCCCCCATTTACAACATAAAACAGGTATTTCTGGTGGAAGCTTGAATTCAGTTGTTTGTAGAGCATTGTAAAACCCTCTGCATGAAGGATATTAGGGAAATGCCAGTTGCCAGCTGTATGGAATATTGGATGAGATGTATTTTAGGTTACAACTAATTTTAATTTGAAAAATATTGGATGTGTTACCTAATGCTGCCTTTTAGACATCATTTGGGATGCTTTTGTCCAGTACTTTGTCTCACTTACGAGATCTGCTTTATGTCAGACGCCTAATTAGGGAGAAGGTACTATTTGGTTTCTTCTCCCTTGCTGCCTTTTAATTGTAGTTTATGTGGTTGGTTTGTTTTTTGGTTTTGTTTTTTTTTCCTTGCAGAGATCCTTACATGCCACAACTCCTGCTGAATCTGTGACTATGAAAGAAAAGTATCTTGACTGGACTTACAGAAATGGTGGTTATAAGAAAGTTAAAAGAGTCTTTACCAGGTGACAAATAAAACCTTCAGAGGCAGTTGTTCTAGGGCATATGTTAAAAGGCTTGAAGTCTAAAGTTACTTATGTTTTTACTTCAGCCTGTGTGAAAATCGTCCATTTTCACTTGACTTCTTCAGGAAGATGATCCAAATAGAAAAGGAGCAAGTAAGTTGTTGAATATCCAATTAGTGCCTTGTATTTGTAAAATACGCTTCTAACTTTGGATTTAAATAGGAAACAGGGCTTATGAGCAGTGTCATTAGTTTGTGATGAGTTCATATTTGTCTTCTAAAGTTGATTCATAGCATGTAATACAAAACCAAGTTCCATGGTAACTAATCTTTGGCACGGTGCGTGTGCGCGTGTAATTACCATGACTCTCTTTCTTTGTAAGAATCTAATCAAGCTGCAGATTCACTTCTGTACAAAATAAATGGCCTTTTAATACCTTCCTTTGTTAGGAATCCTGCAAAATGTTTCATCTGAGAGAATACTATGAACGTGCCTTGAGAGAGTTTGGTTCAACAGATTCTGGTAAGGGAATTTTATTTATTTATTTATTCATTCATTCAGTGCTGCCTCTTTTATTTCCATCCATTTCAAAAGGTTGCTGTTCTGCCCTTGTGATTGCTTTCATGCAGAGTGGAGCTTATTTCTTCTGTGCCATTAAGTGCATGACACTCTGCAGCGACCCTTCACTGTCAGTCCAGGGTCGTTGTTCACAGTGGGATGGCTTCAGCAGCACTATTAGCAAATAAGGTTTTGACGCTGGCTGGCATAAGAAATGCATATCACCTTTAATTTGGATTTGCTATGTTTTTACAATCAAGATTTCTGCAGTATTCCTTTTAAGAAAGTAAACAGCTCAATTATTGCTGCATTATTTCTTAAGATGTCACTGTTCCAGCTGGGAAGAGAACCCAGGCTTTTGGCCCTCAAGGGGCAGGGGGTTGTAGTTTCACAAAGTAAACCTCATTGCGTTAACATCATGGACACTTGCAAAAAGAGAGTTTCTAGGTTGTTTGGTATGTTTGTTAGGTAATATCCAATCAAAATCTAAACAGAACTTCTATTTTTCTTTTAAAGATCTCTGGCTGGATTACATCAAAGAGGAGCTAACTCATCCCCAAGGCAAACCAGAAAACTGTGGGAGCATTCACTGGCGAGCTATGAAGATGTTGCAGGGAGACCTGGTGGAAGACTTTGTTTCCAAATACACTTTATTGCAAACTGGACATTTATGAAAACCTATAAATAGTTACAACATGACAGTGTGGATTTTTTTTTTAACGTCTTTGTGCAAAGCTAAATATGTGCCTGGATCATATTAAAGTGTACCTTCTTTACATTCTTGCCTATGTGGAAAAAATCTGCCCCATTGCAGTTGTTTCTAGTGTTGCTTCTGCCAAGGGCAAGTTCAAGTGTACGGTTAGAGGAGAAAGCAAAGGTGTCTCTCAGGGTGTTCTTTGTTGAGACTTCTGAGAGCAAACTTGTCCTCCTGCCTAACCATTGAGATGGAATAGCCATAGTCTGGAAAGCCAATACTACAGCACATAAAAGCAAAAAAAACCCCATGGAAACTACACCTGTGGGAGATCTTCATATCTTACCAAGTTGAATAATGAAAAGTGGAACACTGGAGAAGCAATCTGTAAAATGATGGTATTTATTGTTTCCTAGCCTTGATCTGTAATCCTCCGTTCAAAAACAAAAACAACCTCCGCAACCACGTTGCATTGGTGTTTGCATCCTAAGCTGTAATTCTGAGAGCGACTATGAAACGTAGAGGTGAGCTGAGATCCGTTACAAATGTCCCTGATGTGACAGTAGAAAGTTTTGATCAACGCCTCAACTTTCTGTCCACAATGTCTGAAAAATGGATAAGAGTTTTTTGAGATGGTGCTATCCTTGGCTGTTTGCAGAGCCACATTTTCCCATGTGAAACCCATTAAATCAGCATAAATGCTATCCTCAGACCAGTAGAGGATACCTAGGGCAAGTATAGGAACATGCAACAACAGTTCCTTTATCTAATTTCCCAGTGACAGAATGGTGACATAATGACAATACAGAGAAATAGTTCTTTTTTCATTTTTTCATACAAGTAGAAACTGCAGCTCCTCTCAAGCAACACATTCCAGTAATTCCTTTTGACTAGCTGGAAACAAGGTTTGGAGCAACAGCTTGTTAAGATTGCTCCTTCTATGACATCTGAAGTACATCGTGCTTTGTCTTTCCGAAGCTTTTAGCCAGGCCATCTTCTATCTCGCTGCTAGTTCTCAGCTGTCTCGTGTCAAGCATCGTGCTTTCCCCGCAGTGATCACTCCTCTCGTACCCTGTCTGCCCTTTATTATGTTACTCCCTCCCCTGAATCGCTTGTCTTGCTGCTTCAGTTGCTTCTTGCTTCTTCATTTGCAGAACAAAAAGCTTTTAAGCGCAAAGTTTGGGTTTGGGGGATTTTTTTTGTTCAGGTTGTTTTGTTTTGGTTTTTTAAGTCCAGCAAAGCTGATAACCATCATTTCTGAAAGTGGGCCCTTTTTACCTGTTCTGGTTCCCTACAGAACTTTGCCACTCACTTCACTGCCTGCAGCACCTTTGAGCAACGTGCATTTCCTAAAAGCACATTTAGCTGACGCCTGTTCATGAAGCACCAACCAGATCTGCTCAGTACAGGTGCTTCCCATCTCGTGATGCTTTCTGTGAACGTGCTTCCAGCACAAGGCCTAAAGGAGACAGTTATCTTTTGGGAAGATTGAGAAGCCAGAGCCTGGAGGGGCATTGATCTTCTATTTACAACTTCATGAGTGTAAAGGTGTTTTCTTACAGCTCTTATGTCTGTATTTCCCTGCATTTTTTCTCCAGTTGTTTTAATTGCTTGTCTCTGTGCTCAAGTCAGAGTGGTTTTCTCTCTCACTGGACACAATTTCCAGTAGCAATGAAGGAAGTTACGCGCTCAAAAAGTACGGATAGCGGTGGTCTCTGCAGGTTGAGAGGGACGGGGGAGGTGGCAGCGCTGCACACCGAGGCTGAAGCGGGAGAGGCGGCCGCTCGCCCTGCGGGTGTAGGCTCCCGCGGCGCCTCATTTCCAGCCTCTTTCACGACCGGTGTCGCACCGAGCTCCTCGGTCAGCGGGCGCCCAGGCACAGCCATTACGTTCACCGGGTTCAGCAGCAGCTGCCCTCCCTCGGAGACAGCCCGCCTGACGGCGCCCGTGGCCGCGGGCTGCCTCGGGCGCAGGCGCTGCTGCCG
>WAAD01016674.1:126667-151829 GCA_013389945.1 Fregata magnificens
CTCAGGCGTGCCGGGCTCGGCTCTGCGAGCACCTGGGAGCCCGGCTTCCCGCACCACCGCCCTGGGCAGGGTCTGTCCTTCACCGAATTCATCTTTGTTGTAGTGGAAAGCGGTGGGGATAGCTCACCTTCCCTTTCCTCTCCTTCTGGGGACCATCAAACCTGTTGAGGTGTTACCTTCTGCTCTCCAGGCGCGCATCCGCCATCTTCAGCTCCTCAGGGCTGCTGGAGGGTCTGGCCCTCTCCTGTCTCCTTGGCGCGTCGGCTCCCACAGGGTTCATAGTCTTTGGTGCTTGTACTCGTTCCGCTCCTTGTGTCTTCATTACCTCTGCAGCTTTCACAGTCTGCTGCTGTTCCCAAACGGGCGCATTTTGGGTCAATTTTGGGACCTGTTCCCAAAAGGGTGGCAGCAGGATTATGGCCGTGGGTGAGGAGACTGGTTGTTCTGTGTTGGCTGCCACCTGGGGTGACTGATGGCAGCAGCAGGATGAGCCATCCCTCGGCAGATTTGCTTTCTGGAGTGAAAGCCTGTGTGGTTTAAAACCTCTGATTCATCAAGGGAACAAACAAATGGGTCAGCTCAAGGGCTCAGAAACATTCAAATGCAGTAGAAGCTGCATGAGCCTCTCTGGAGGAATCAATGAAAGGTGCTACCGGATTCCTTAAAACTGTCTCGTAGGTGATGGCTGCTGCCATTGAGTCCGCAAGCTTTGAGGAGGAACAGCTTCCTAATAAGAGAGAAACTATGACCTGGAAGCCCAGAAAAGGTAAGCCTGAAATATTAGGACAAAACAAAGCAGATGGTGAGTAATGAAACTTACACTCTGCTTGAGGAAATATACTTAAAACTTCTTGGTGATGCATGCGAAATGCCTCTTCAGTTACTGCACTAAATTATGTCCATGTAGATATTTATGTATGCCTAGGAGATGAAAGAGTAATTAATCAATACTACAAAAAATCTTTTTTTTTTTTTTTTTTTTTAAAACCAAGGNCCAGAGCTGTGGTTTTTCAACATACCTATTTTTTAAAAAATGTCAACAGGTGAATGTGGTGAAACAAGACTGCTGGATCCTTTGCTCTAGTATAAAGAGTTATTTTCCAACAATAGTCTGTGGAAAATCCTGACTTGGGCTAGTGGTGCGATGCAAGCCTATGTCCAATGTTCCCAAGCATCTGAAACCTGAAGCAGCACTGTAGTGATATTACATATGTAAGAAACTGCATATATTATAATTAGATTAGCACTACTAATAGTGCATTTGTATGCCTGTCCAAATAATTGCATGCTAAGCATTTAATTGTTCCTGTTTAATTCCTAAGTATCTCTGTTGGCTCTTTCTATTGGTTTTAGAATGTTTGCGGAAGAGTATTCCAAATGTTCTTGATAGTGAGTCTGAAGAAAGTGAATTCTCTGATATCTCTCACAATGAAAATGATGTCAGTGGCTCTCCTGTTGACTGTGTTCATATACGTCCTGACCTGGAAGACTTGGGTGATGAAGTCTCCAGTATGCCTGAGGCTGTAACTTTTCCAGAGCTGCAAACTGCTTCTGTGTACGAGGTAGAGGACTGGGATAAAGAATTGGAGGACTCTGAATGTAGTCCTTACGGTGAGTACCAATTTACTTGTGCTTCATTTGAGTTTTGGATAGTATGTGATTGGAGGTAGATGATTTGCAGGAGAATGTATTTAAATAACTCCATGTTCTATTTTGGGAAGCGCCTTTTTTTGTTGGTGTTGACCTCATGGATTTGTAATGCATAATTTTGTTGTCAAATACAGGATTTAGAGGCAGCGTTGTGAAGTTCACACAAAACTCTTGCTTGAGCAATTGAATTCTTAGGGAGTGGAATGGTAAGGAGAAGAATTTTATCTGTGTATTGAGTTTCTCTGGAGAAGCTAAGGTCTCAGTAGTGTATCTTTGTTATTCTGAAGCAGAAGAGAAAAGTACATGGAGTGCAGGAATGTAACTTTTTGTGTAAAAGGAGTTCTTCCTTTCCTCCAAGAAAATTCATCCAGACTGCACACCGTAATGTCCCTCTAGAGCATGGAGTTCTTTGGAGGGGAGCAGTACAAGTGCTCAGTCTCTGAGTATGGTTTGTTGTTGCTTTTGCTGTAGGTTGGGGCTTTTTGTGGGGTTTTTTGTTTGTTTGTTTTTGTGGTTGGTTTTTTTGTTTGGTTGGGGTTTTTTGTTTGTTTTTTTGAAGCTTGATCCTCTTAAGTGGTTGTGCATGTGATCAGTCCCATGGAGAAAAGTGGCAATGGATAGAAGCAGTTTCATCCACATCTTTAGAGTCGTATTAATCCTCTAGTTTGTAAACTGTTTTACTGTGATCCATGTGTTGAACTGAGAGTCTCCCTCTTCCATTTGCCAGGCTGTATGTTGGGATAGAACAAGTGGATGGAGTTTAGCCAGCAGTGGTGACCTGCTGTGTCTTTGTTGATGCGGAATAGCACCATTTCCATTTTCTTCTCATTAATATGTATCTTTTGTAACTAATACAAACACTCCTTTGCTTAGGAAATACCAATTCTCTGTTTATTTTAATTCCATAAATGGCTGTTGTATTCAAGTTCCATTGTTTGATAACAGAAGGAAGTGGGAAAGTTTTTGCAGCCTTCCTATAAAATCATTCTGATTTTAAAATGGAAATACAGTAGTGGTTTTTCACACTGGGTAATCTGAGAAAAAGACTGTTTCCTTTTCCGATGTTTCCCTCTCTTCCGTCCTGGGCTTTCCTTTTAATCTCTCATCTGCTCAAATTTATGGAATGTTTTGAATTTTTTTACTGGAACTGTCACAAGTTCTCTTCTTTTCCTTTATTTAACTAACTCATCCCTACCTGTAGCTTATGCTCTTCAAATCCTCACAAACTAAGGAAGCTGTGATTATGGGATTCAGGTGCTTGTGAGGGATACTGAGTACAAGTGGCCGAGTTGTTAACTGCTAGCAATAAAAAACATACATTGTCTCTCATTTTATGGCTTTTTAAAAATGCTTGCTTTGATGGCTTGTTTGGCAGTGCTACTGGAAGGCTGACACGTGGATGTACTATGTTGGGTCCTCTGGTGCCCCATACTCTGGGGTTTTCATTTGCTCAGTCCTTTCAGTGTCTGCTGGCTAGAAATCTTTTGCTTCCATTAAAGGACTTTGCCATATTTTTGTACTAGGTTGGTTAAATAACAAGCTTATTAGGCTTAATTCTAGCTTAGTGGAAATGTTGTTAGAGCTTGCTTTTACAGGACCCCACACTTCTATTCTGTCCAGTGACCCAGTTCTTAAAGGGTTTGGAGGGCTCCTAATTAGGATGTGATGATGGAGACAGCAGGAACGGGGAGGAGAAATAAAAGTAATGGTTTTATGAGCCTTTTATGCCTGGAGAAAACGTAGAAGAACTGCATGCATCATAAGAGCCGGTGTCGGATGTTCTGAATCCAGGTATATCATTGAGCTTTTTGGAAAACTGTTTTGTCTCTGTGGCAAGAACCTTCCTTAAAATGAAGACGTTGCCAAATTCAGCTTTCTGTTTGCTTTGTTTGTGGGTCTAATTCATGAGTGCTGGCAGATCAAACTGAAATACTTAACTGGAAGATGCTGTAGACCTGCAAAATAATCTGCTACGCTATACCACTAGTTTTCTAAGTATCTCCCATGGTTTAAATCTTTTCTTTGATCTTCTTTAGATGCTGGCGATCTCCACTGTGGAAGCTTTCAGGAAAATAATCTTTTGGCCTCATACTCGTGGCGAGAGGATTCGTTTTACAACCCAGGCTGTCACCATGCAGCTTGCCTTGCTTTTACGCCACCAGTTAGAATGACTGAGACTGGCCAGTTTGATGATGCTGATGAATGAGGTTGACCCTGGTCAGAATTAAGTTTGGCTTCTGAGTTGGATTATGTTCTTCACCGACTGAGTCATGTCAAGTCCTTTGGCTTGCTTGCAGAGTTCTGCGTAAGGCCAGAAATGCTACACCGTCTCTGAAGTTTTGCTTAGACTGCTTCTGAGCTGTTTATAAATTGACCACGCTTGACCTCTGGAAAAGAGGGTGCAGGTGCTAGCTGTTAGGAGCCAGTGCATTTCTGGACTTTTTGTTTGTATTATATAGATGTATGTTGTTGCTAACGAATTGCTCAAGAGGAAGTATTTAATTTCTAAACTTCAGCTTGTTTGCCAGGCTTTGCCAATTTTGACATGCTGATCCCTGTGTGTCGATGTAACTTGTAGTTTTCTTTCCTTCTCATTTGATGCTGTCAAATTAGTTCGGATAGCTTTAAAAACTTCCTCCTTCCAGCTTCTCTGTTGTATTTCTATGTTGCAGTTTGTGATTCCATATATAATACTGGTGTTTAACAAAATTAGCCATGACAAATACAGAAAGAGTTGTTTCGTTTTTATTTTTATGTATTTCATCATAAAGAAATTACAAATATGTGATACACATTTTGCAGATACACAGGTGGACATACAGTAGGGCCTGCTGCATCCAATAGGAATGCTGGCTGCTTCAGATGGCCTCCCAGCAAAGGTTTCTCCACATCAGACCTTCTTGTATATGGGCATATTATCCTCCAGTTTCACAGTTGTCTTTATAACGTTCTCATGTGACATCAGATGTGTAATGACGAAGAAAATATCTAGGCTTATATAATGTCTTGTAGCGTATAATTTCTGTGTCCCACAAACAGTAGTGGATTAAGGTTCCTGATATTGCTGATATGTTTGTTTTGTTGTTGTTTGTGTTGTGGCAAATGAGGAGATAGGAACACAAAATACCTCCATGAAGTCTCTAAGAGAATAGCTGGAACTAGAACCATATCCTTCTTGCCTTTGCTTTGGAGTTAAAAAAACGTTCTCAAATGAAGTATATAAGTGGATTGAATGGCTGATCACTTGAGTAACAGTAATCTTCAACTAATGCTCATGTTTTATTAATCACTTATCTCTCAAGAACTTTTTGATGGCTTTGTGTTTTGACACTGACTGATACTGGAGCACAGTACCCATGTTTGTTTATTCTCAGGCGAGGAGTTAACATTTACCACTGGGAGACTTTTTTTGTTTAAATCGTCCAATGTATGAGACTGAAATAATTTACACATTGGCTTGGAAGGAGGAAGTGAATGACACGCTGATATTTGCTTAATCTTTTCCTCGAGAGCAGAGGAGGACGAGAGCTTGGAAGAGTCTTTTCTTCTGGTACCTTGCAGTTCCTGGTTGCGTCTTAGTACCTAGCAAGCAATCGAAGTAAAGAGTGGAAGCCTGGTGGTGAGGTTGCAAGAAAGAGCGCCTGTTCTTTTATTCCTGTATGATGGAGCGATCTAGGGATTAGCATTTCTATCAAAAGTTACTTTGGCATGCCTCCAGAACACATACATATGGCCAAAAGCACAGTTTAACAGACTGTTCTTTCCCTGCACGGCAAGAAAGCCCTAGCTGTGCTATCTAAGGCATTGGGGGTGTTTTTTTGTTCTGTGGACCGCTGTGTATCAGACAGAGAGTGCGGCTCTTTGAGTCCTGCATTAGTTAGAACATGCACTTGACTCAGTGGAATAGAAGTGAGAATTGACTATGCTCAGCTTATCAGGTTTGGATATATAGTGGCTTCTTTCTCTAACTGAGAAAACAGGAATGAAACTCTGAGCATAACTATAACTGACTCATCAACTGGAATAAAATTGTTGATTTGCATTTATAAATGCAATATTAATAAATATAAATTGAGTACAGATTACTGTTGAAATAACAATACACCAGTAAATTGTAAAAGTTCTTCTGAAAAAGCACAGCTTATTTTGTGAGCCTATTTATCACTTCCGAGGCTTCAGCTGCAGATGGCAATGCTGGACGCTACCCTGCAGAGGGCAGCAAAAAATTGTCTACCCTGCTCAGCATATTTTCATCCAGCATGAAGTTTCATCAGCAAGTGTCAGATCACTGGGCTGGATTTCTAACGTTGATAGCAATTTAGATCTGTGTTCTGCATAGCCCTGTTGTTCCCCAGTGAGACTGATTCATGGCCCTGATTAGTTTCTAATTTTTTTTTTTATTTCACTCTGAAGTTATACTTACTGGACTGAAAAATTTCTCCCATGGCTGAGAAAAGAACATCACTCGACTTCAGGCTTAATATATTTTTTTACTATGCTTGTGGGAGATGTCCCACCATATTTAATAAAGATGAAACTAACAGAATTCTGTGGAAGTAAACCCACCTTTTTTAGAATTGTTTTAAAAGGATAACCAAAAAGTCATTACAACATCGATTAGGATTATTTTCTTCCTGTATGGTTCCAAAATTCCATCAGTACCAAGGTCTTCAAGCCATTTTCTATGCACTCTATAAATCAAGTTTGGTTTTTTTCAGCCTGTACCTTTAATTGCAATCAGCCTTGTCTGTCTGGGCTGTCATGTTGTTTGAGGAGACATTGTCTTGAATGGCTGCCTTGCCAAGCTGTATTTTAAATGATCGTAAACTTAAAAGATTTGTTTTCAGTTTCCCTTTTAGGTTAAAACGGGCGCCACCCCCACCAGCTTTGGAAAATATGGCATGAGGATTTTACAGCAGAGATGCATTGCGCTCCCTAGGGATATGTTGGCAGATGAAACTTTTTCGTCTTGGCCCTGCTTGTTAGGGAAGGGGCTTAATGTAAAGCTTGATCTGAATACTCTCTAACTTCTGTAGGATTAGCAAACCAGATGCAGACTTCTCAGAAAGCATCTCTCTGGAAGGATTTGAAACCAAGCTCATGGATGCCAATGTTTCTGCACTACAGAGTGTTTCACATTCCATTGTGAATCTTGCACTGAGCCTGTTTTGTGTTGACACAAGCGTGCCATTCTAGGCAAGAATACGTTGCAATTAAAAACAACATAAGGTAACACGTGAGCCAACAATTCAAGCCAGGAGCGTCAACCCTTCAGCCTGCTCAAATTATTGGAGGGAAAAGAGTCCTGTTGCGGGACCAAGATCATAAATATTTTACACACTCAAGAAACACATTGGCAGTACATAAATCAGTTGGAAAATTTATCAGAACTGTCAAAGATTTTTCAGTTAAATGTGCATACATCTCTAACACGATTTCCCCCTTCTATACCTACAGTATAAGATACTGTTCAAAGGATAGAAGACTCTACCACAGCTTAATATGCTTGCTGGGTTTATATCATGGGGGAGGCTTAGTAGTGTGGCAAAATACAGTGACTCAGAAGGCGACCTGGGTACAACTCTGAAGCTGCCCTTGCTTTTCCTCTCATTTCCCCTTTTTACAGGTAGAGATAATGATATCAGCCTGTTTGTAAAGTACTTCAAATTCTCTGAGCAAGAAATTTTGTCTAAGTAGTGATGTGTTTAAAGAAAACCAAACCAAAACAGGGTTTTGCATTTCCTTTGAACAGGCCAGCAAAGAAACTAGGATTTGTTTTGGGTGCATCTGTTGTTTCCTTTGAGACCTACAGGGAATGATTTGCAAGAGGAAATAATTGAAGGAAATGTGTTCATATTTCCTGTTGATAAGGTACAGCATTTAATTCATGCATCAGATTGAGATAGTGGTTTCTTGCTCTTATAGAACCACAAAATCCACCCCATTTTAGTGTCTTTTAAAGACACTACTACTTGACTTGTTGTTTTGTCCCATCTTTTAACTAGTGTGCTTTGGCTCTTAAGCTGAGAAAACGCCTCCACTGTTGAGGGGACTGTGTGAATAATTTCACAGACTAAAGGAAAAATGCTTATGGCAGCAGCTCATCCTGACCATCTGCTGCTTCCAAGGACACCAGTGTAAATCCCATTGTAACAAAGGTCATTTTGTGAAGCTAGTGGGTAAGTCTCTGTAGGCACAGGGAAGGAACTTGTGATACTCGCCCTCTGTGGTTCTGTATTGCAAACGTAGGCATCGGAGGCTCAAGTATTAGAGGATAAAATTGTGGTGGAGTTGTTAGTCCTGGGAGTACCAGCAGCTCATAGCATAACTTCCTAGTTTGGCAGAAGAAACCGTAACCTACTAAAAAAAAGCTGCAAAGCACACAACCCTAATAATTGGTTTTAGTGATGGAAACAGCTTCCTTTAAGCGTTTGGAATAGATGCTCAGCTGGTATAAACTGTTGCAGCTCATTACCCAAGCAGAATCTCTGTTGCTGTGTATCCCCCTATGCAGTGCCTGTGTCATCTCTGAGCTAAAGCTCATGTTCAGTGTTTCATTATTGCTGTGGATTTTAGTTCTTAATATAACGGGCTTTCTTTACATTCATTGTAACTCTATTGACCTTCACAGAGCAAAAAACATTAATGTGACTCAATGTCTATATTTGTTTCTTTGCAGGTTGTTTTGGGGTTTTTTTTCCCCACATTGAGGATAGCTAATTTCAGGACATGTAGCCGAAATCAGTGTAGGAAAATTAACTTCTTATAATTCAGCAAGTCTTGATTCTCTGGCCTGAATTATTTTCATCAAACTTTTCTGATCTGCCTGCAACTTCTGCATCTAGACCTGGAAAATCTTTTCATTGTCTGACACAGGAATTTAAGACTGAGTTGTGTACATAAGTTGTTTGTATTTGTTTATGAGCCTGAGGTCTCAGTTTATTGTTTTATTTCCCTCAAAGGAAAATACCAGTTAATTCTGCTCAGTTCTTTTTGAGCTTTTGGTCCTTAGTAAAATCTACATTGAGCAACACATTTTCTGTGAGACCTAGAGTACCAGAGAACTCCCAGTTCTCATTGTGCTGCTTTGCAATTTTAATCAGTGTAGGTATTGTGGACTCTTGTTCCAACATTAAACAAGTTATTTAGTATTTCTATCTCTACCTTGGGAACTACTCCAGAACTTTCACATTCTCACTGAGGAGTTCCTTCAGTTACTTAACACATACTAGAAAATATTTTGTCTTTTTTTAATTATTTGATCACAGATAAAGTAATATTATTTAATCTGTAATCTTTGTCCAGACACCTTATGGGTTTGTGACTAAATGTGCAATATTATAATATAGAACTGGCTGGCTACAGTTGGCTGGGAATTGTGTAACTCCGTCTCCTGCTGTACGCGTTACATGCTCAAATGCTTCTGGGGAAGTAAATAGCTGTGGCAGTGTGATTAAACAGGACCTATACTCCACAGCAGAGAGTACAGCCTCCTTTTATGTAACTGGAGTTCCAGATAGTAAGGAAAAGTATTTTAGCTGAGCAGGTCTTCACAGTGTTGGTGACAGTAGTGTGGTAGAACTGGAACACCAAGGCCAGAGGAACAGCTGATACTTCCAACAGAAGCATGGGCAACAAATCCAAATAATAAATTAGGGCTTGTCTTAGTAACTTTTAGGGGGAGTGGTGATAGACTGGAACCTTGTTCAGCACTAGATCTGAATTAATTTCTAGCCTGGGCAGGCAGCCACTGAAAGCCAATGCTATTTGAAGCCAATTCATATTGAGGTATTTGGCAAGAATGAATAGTGAGCTGGTGGTGTCTCAGGTGGATTCTCTGCAAGGAATTGGGGACTGAACTGAGTGGCTCCAAAAAGCACCCGTTTTGTCAGGAGAGAAACATGCTACGTGTTTGGTCTGGATTTGATATACCCTTAAGTGGACAATAGTAGAAAACTTAGGAACTGTATCTGCTCCAAAATAGCATCTTTTGTGAAAATAAAATATCTGTAGAGGTGGATAACAAGGAACGTCTAGATTTTATGCTGTGCAGGCCTGTTAGATTCTTCTGCTTGGTTCCAGTTGCTGCATTTGCTGCATTTTACCAAAATGTACTGGCTCTGATATAAAAAACCATCTGATATTGCATTGCAATTCAGAACTCCTCTTAAAACTCCCCTAGGGAAAAGGGGAAGGGTGTAGGGAGAAATTAATATAGCTGCTATTTTAAACTTCTAACGGCTACGTGTCATAGATAGGGATCACTTTGGTCATGTAGCCTAACCCTCTGTCCTCCAGTATACAGCCAAAGAATTCTTGTGGTGGAAGAAATGCTTCTTCCATATTGGTTTAACACATCTTGTAAGCTCTTACTTCACAGACAAATTAAAGCTATAAATACAGGTTTAATAATTATAAACAGATGAGATGGTGTACAAAGTAGTACCTGGAGTGCTGATCCGCTGGAACAAGTCCTTGTCCCTACGGGCAAGCCTGAGGAAGTCCATGTGGGGCAACAGGTCTGGTACAGGAATCGCAGTTGCTGCGTTCTCCTTAGTACAGGAGAAGAACATGTAAGGGAAGTTTGCAAATTTTATTTCAACTGTAGTTAGCTCGTTATATCACAACCTGAAGTGGAACAAGTGCTAATCTGAAATGAATGCACAAAGGTGGCGCCTGTAAATAGCCACAGTGCTGATTCAGAAGCCATCATCGTTTTCTTGTCTGCTGTCACTACTGGATTTGCTAGAATACTAGATCCCTCTTGTTCTCCGTGCTATGTTTATCAGTATCTTCAGTTCTGTATTCTTTGAACAAGCCATTATTCTCCTGGTCTGAAACACCTTTTACCTTCTGTTTTGTTTAGTTCTAGCTTTTCCGTATCATTCGTACTTGATTTGTTTCATTGGGCCTCTAACTCTGCAGCTTGTAGTTTGCCAGAAGTTGGGTCTTTTCAGTGGGATTGGTCAGACGTTACAGATAATCCACTTAGATAAATGTTTTTCAGGCAGAGACTGCCTGTCTACTAGATAAGAACTACATTTAGTTCTGTTATCTGCACTTGTGTTGTTAGGTGGATTAGATTTAATTTGGTCTTTTGGAGAGAAGTGGGCAAACTGTTCTTCAGACAGATCTGAGATTTGGTTTAAGGACAGGCTTTCTTATGTGGTCTATAAAGTGCATTGTAGCCCTATAGGAATACTTTGTGTGTCTGGTTCCTGCCTGCAATTTTGAACACTAACTTTAATGATCATGCTTCTAATTATGTACAGAGGTAAATTCTCAGATGAAGGAATGGGGAGTTTCATCATCTGTCCCATTAACTGCAGCAGGGTTCTGTTGTGCAAAGAAGTGACTGCCTAAAACCGGCACCTAACACTGACAGCAAGGGGAACACCTTCTCAGATACACTGGCTGCACAAGGCACCTTCCATCCCTCCACAGTGTGTAACTGATTAAAGGATGCATTGACTTCTTAAATCAGCCACGTCTTTGTCACTTACAGGTTATGTTACTGTCATTTACTTTTAATTAGGTTCCATCTGAAAAGGGGGTAGATGTCGACATTTTGCCAGCATGTAGCAGCGTGGCTGTTCGGTATTACAGGACCGGGGAAATCGGTAACACCCAGCCTTTGTGATCCTGACTGCCTGTAAACAAAAGGGCTAAGTTCAGTGTCCCGCTAATGGACTTAACTGTTCCATAATTGAGACTCCAGGTACTTGGGAAACAACCTCTTTTGCTACATATACTTTCAAGTTTGGCTTCGTTATTCCCGTTCAGCTTACCTTGGTATTAGATATTGCTAAGGTTTTAATGCTAGCTTCCACCACAATTCAGTCCTTAAGGCTTGGCAATAGGATTTTTCTGGTTTCAGAGCTTATCTCTATGGTTTGTGTTTCACTTTCTGCTTGAAGTTTCCATCTTGTAAGAATTCTTTTCCTTTTTTGTCTTTTTTGTACCTAGTGGTTGCTTCTGCCTGGGATTAAATTTAGGTTTTTTTTCTACCTGTAGTACTATGCCCCAGCAATGGATGCTAGCTAAAGAAAAGAAGAAATATGTTCTCTGACTGTTATGGCAATATCCACCTTGTGTCAACAATGAGTGTGGGAGGAGGCTGAAATGAGGTAAATATGGGAGAACACAGAGAGTGTGTGGTAACTATGCTCATTTTTACAATTGGAGCATGCTTCAAGTTTGACTTGATTACTCCTCTTTGATTAATTGAAGCCTCACCTAATTGAGCTGAGAGCTTTCCCTTCTCTAGTTTAGAGTGCCTTGTATCCTTTTTTGCTGTACTTGCTATGTTACCTTAGACATGACACTGATGTGAGAGGGATATTTATTTTTAGCACTTCTTCCCATGATTAATCCGTGCAGGTTCTGTTTGACCGTTCAGTGCTATTTTAATGGTGTAGGCAACAGCTGTTTTCTCCATGTCTTATCAAATATCCTCCATGTTCTAATAATAACAAAGAAGTTTCTGTATTCTTGGCTATTCCAAATTTCCACCCGAGGGATCTCATTGCATCTCTTCATGGGCACTGCAATCTAGGAATAGGTACTTGTGGCTAGATAGATAGATTCTTTGCTTTAAATAAATAAGTATGATTGAGGATTTAGCATTCATTTTATCTTGATTCTATCATTACATCTAGGATGACATTTAGGGCTAATTTTTTTTTTTTAACAGCTCAGTAGTTTTAACTATCTTCTTGTTGCTTTGGTAAAATGACAAGTATACCAATGTGCTTTAACATCAGATGCTGTAGGGATGATTTAATTAGACTAATTTCTGTTTTCATTAACACTTCTATTGACTGTGTTTTAATGCTACTGTTTACAGATTCTTATTTTGTGATTTTTTCCTACATATTTTCTCTCATTCTTTTTGTTGCCTGTTTACTATTGCAAAACTGATACTGTAGCAATTGTCTAATTTTACAGGAGGTCTCTCTGATATTATCTGGCAAAATATGGTATCTGCACCACTGTGAAATGGTATCCTTTTTTTTTTCCCCTTTTTTTCTGTTGAGCAAGACTGCACGTGATTTAACTTGTCCTTCAAGTGGTCCATCGAGGCCATACTGAATGAGAGGACATGACATGCATGCGTACCAGACCTCTCATCTCCACGGCCCCACCCAGAAGCAGGGTAGCATGAACTAGCACTCTACTAGAAATCTAGTACTCTAGGACAAAATCGTATGAATCATGACAGTGTTGGCATACCCTGATAGACCAGAACTGTGATAATGTGACATCCCAAATTCCTTCTGACTTCATATTTTCACTGCTGATATTTTTGACTCTGGATTTTTAAATCATTACACACTTAAGATCTGACAGAGATGTATTTTTCAGTGGAGAGTCTGTCATGTTTAATTGTCATAATTATCTTGAAAATGTTCTGGATTTGTGAAATAGTTGCTTGTTTTCAAGCTTTTTACAGTCTGCAGCATACAACAGAATGCAGTTTATTCTTAAGCATGGAAACTTACTCTACTACCGAAGTGCTTCATCAAATTTACTAGTATATAAATAGCATGGTTTTTCTTGCTTAGCAGTCTTATCTTCAGCAGTGAATTTCAGAAAGGCTTTTGCAGGTGGATTTTGTTCTGATATAACATTCTGCCATAGCCCAGGGCCAGCTTTATTCATTAATCTTCTATCCATACAGCTGCATACTTTTAAAATAAGTTGGATATTGAACAGGATTTGGAAGATGAAATATTTCAGCTACTATTAACAACTTAGTCACTGCAGAACATCACCTGTTCTGTCTTCTAAAAAAATTAACGTTTGCAAACACTTCACTTGGTTTAAAAAAAAAAGAGAAATTGTCAAGGACAATAACATCAGAAATAGAAACCACTTAGCAAATTTTCTTTGTCAAGGCTGATAGGAAAATTATATTTGGAAGGTAGCTATGTTGTAAAGCGCTTCAGAGGCCACTGCTAGTAAACATGAATACTTCATGTATTGAAAGGCCTGGGTCTGCTGGAAAAAAAAAGGCTTGAATGCCAGTCTGTGATTTGCCAAATTAAATATCTATTAAAATTTATAATGAAAATTACAATGTTGCTATAGTTACCAAAGCTTCCTTAGTTCCAGGACTGCAGTGCATTTCACTTCAAAGAAGAATCCCTTTTTTTCCCATTCTTTCAGTATAATCAAATAGAACTTTCAAAAGTGCTTTTAATTTGCATGAATTAGTTGGTGGAATTTGTTGCCATGAGGAATTGGAAAAGCCGGAAATATAGCTGTTCCCAAAACATGTGCTTTTATTTCACAACATCTTTGAATTAAATCTCATTAAATCATACTCTTCAGTTCTGTACTGTAGGGCAGAGGTGACAATCTCTTGGCTGGGAAGAAAAGTACCACTTACAGCAACCCACTGAATGTGGGTAAAGCTCTAACAGATACTACCGTGAGTCTCTTGTGCGTGTTATGAAGAGAATGCGTAGTCACATGTCTGTCTGTGTTTGTATGAGTGGCTTATGCCCACTTGTTCCTGAAACTGGTCTTGCACTTCTGAACATATGTGCTGTAAAGTACACCTTGAAATGAAAAGGTTAAGGAGGAATGACTTTTATGGTCAAGATATGCCATTATTGTTCCATTAGGGCTCATTTCCTCTGAAGCTGCAAGTGCTGCCACCATTGTCATCGTGGCCAATTGCTGCAGAATGTTCATGAATCCGTTGGAAAATATAGCCTGTTATTTGTGATGTGAAGGGATGGATGCAAGCCCCATGACGAGATCCTGTCAGACAATTCCTATGCAGCTTTCCTCACTGAGCTCAATAAATGATAATATTAGCAAGGTTATGAAAACAATACAGAGTGAAGCAGAAGAAATAAAGCCAAAAGGTTTTGCTCTGTCATCCTGGCATCTGGCCTGCACCAACAGCACATCTGCCTAGCAGAGGTCAAAGATCAAGTGCTTCTGACACTGCTTACTTTTGTCAGGGATTGTTCCCTTTATATTGAGCACAAAAGAGTGTGTGTTTAGGTGTTTCCCATCATGTCCTCTAGGGTTGTTACGCAAAGATGACTCTCTTCTTGTGGCCATACATTTTCTGTGCATTATCAAACCTTTTTTATCCAATGTGGAGTTTCTGCTTATGGTTTAAAACTATTTTTAACATGTACATTTGTGTCTGTGTAAATAACTAATGGGGGGAAAGTATTTGCTGAATTAAGTCTCTTTGCTTTAGAGCTACAAAGCTTTGTCCTTCAGGAAAACAATCTGACAGGATACATGAAAGCATTCAGTTGTTAGTTGTGAGTGTGCACATCTGGCCAAGCCATGGCATTCCTGGTGACACGATTCCCTGTTCCCTTCCTCGCCATCCTATCTGATGTGGGCTAGGCTGGTCCAGCTGGAGGGGTGTGCAATGGTGCCTGAATTTCAGCCTGCTGCATCCACAGAGGAGGAGTGTGTGGGTCTGCCATGTACCACTCATGGCCAGATTCATCATTGGTTTGTGCGGGCTCTAGGAGTGCCTGAAGGCTTCCGTAAGTGAAGATGAAAAACAAGTGACGAAGTAATATTGACTGCAACTTTTGTTGCAGCTTGGATATGTATATAAAATCTCCTACCCCTTATATGAAACTACTTCTTTATTTCAGATGAAATATATAGGTGATTACTATACCAACCTTCCTGAGGTTTATGAGGAGTTGCATGGAAGATGTTTCTTTTCAGCCTTTGATATCCTTAGGTCAACCTGCTCTGTAAGAGCCTTTATCCACTTTCCATGCTCTTGAGTTGGAGTGAGACCAATCGTAATTTTGTACAGAGAAGAACGGGATTAAAATTTGAAATTGCCACAATATCCATGTCCTCATTTTCATATTAAATAAACAGGGAACTGGTTATTTAAATCCCACAAACAGTTTTGAAAATAGCTGAAAGCCCTCACAGATCTGCAACATGCAGTCAAGATAGTTCTTTGTGAAAACAAAATGATTCCCATATGTACCTTTACAAGTACATACTTGGGTACATCCATGGCATATTTCTGAAAGAGCTTGTTCACCAATACCACTGTGTTTCAAAGTTCAATTTTCTGGCACTTTTGAATCTGCTGCCTGAACACATTCTGAGGATTGGAAACATCATGTGGTTTGAATAAATAAAACCACCAAATTGCCTGGGGTGCATCTGTGGCCCCTTGCTGCGCAGGCTGGCTGTTTCTCTGCTATCAGCATGACAATTTCAATCAAGTTTTTAATGGACTCCTGGGGCTTCCCCAGTTTCTGTTTAAGCAGAGTCTGGCACCAGTCTTCCCAAGTCCATAGCAATGACAAGCTTTATTTTAGCTTCTGATTTTACAGAAATTTAGTGACAGGTAGGAAAGAAAGAAACTGGTTGGATGAGTGTTAAAATAGCAGGAAAGGGCTATCTTTAGAAAAAATTCATAACTTGCATTTTGTTTTGTCAAATTAGGAAGTACAAAGTATAGAGCAACCATAGATGAGACTTCTCTATAATCTTTTCCAGATTTTGACAGACTGACAGTTTTAATTAAGAGTGTTTTGTTTAATTCCTTTTGCCTTTACACCTGAGAGTGTTCACAGGCCTATGCAGGTTTAGCCTGCAATCCTGCGGGGGTTTTTTGAAATATAATTGTTGGCCATTAAAAAAAATTGAAGTAAATATTATGAAGGCTTTTAATTTTCATTCCTGTTCAGGAAGTTTCCAAATCACCTCTTACGTTTACGTAAGTTATTTTCAACAGTTTCATGTATTTCAAAACCTTTGTATTATAAAGGAAGAGTGTACCATAAAACCATAAGTTGCCAATTTGTAATAAATATGGACTAATGATCTCTTCTATTCCAAGTAAAAAAGCCATTGTGATTGTCTCTCAATGTTAGGTTTTTAACAGCAGCTGTTTTAACAATTGGTAAAGGTTAAAGTACTGTGATCTATATGGAATAGATGTTGGGTTTTTATAAAGAGAAAGGAATTCAGTATCTTTCTCTGTATCCTTCAAGGAGTATTATTCCTCCATACAGTAGGTGGAGACAAAGACCTAAGGAATTTTATAATGCCTGCTCAGACTGATTTTTATTAGCTATGCTAGGTCTCTCCTGATTTTTGTTATTATTAAATTCCTTTATAAAAATAACAAATATCGAACAATTTTGTTCCAAAGGCTGTTAATTTATGTTTACATTAAGTGCCATAATTCTTTTGCTGGCTTCTATCAATAAATTGGTTCTTTCAAATATAAGGTCTGATTTGGAGATTGAGGAGATATCTGTGAAATCTTTCTGTGCAAGTTCAGATCTGTCTTAGGCCCAAAAATTCAGGGGTCAAAGCACGCCCAGGATTGACTTCAAGTTTGAACGTATCTAGAAATTCCCAGTGGTGTAGGAGTTGGATCTCTGTGCAGACTGGAAGATTGAGGTGTGGTCTGCCTCTGTTTATAAAGTGAATTTGTATGTGTACATATGTTTATATAAATCCTGTGCATGTTTACAGGTGGGTGTTTGTGTGCTTACAGCATGTTTGCGGGCACACAGAATATGGTGTTGGCATGCTGCCTCTGCCTAAATTTAACTGAAATCTTACAATATAATTCAGAGTAGTGAGAACAAATGGGGTGTAATCCGTGAAGTTGGAGAGATGGTTTTATTAGCTTTTCGAAGGAAAATGGAGCTTGCAAGTTTCTCGGATACACTGGTTGACTGTTTCAAGTAAGAAATAATCTGTAGATATGTTTTTGTTTTAATCTTCTTAATATCATTCACACTGGGCTGCTAGATGCTTCCTTGGTAGAGGAAGTCTCTCAGTCGTATGCATCATACCACATGTACTGAAGTTGATTGAAATAGTCACGCCAGAGGTGGATTTCCAGATGTATAACAGTGCAGGATATGTTTCTCCTGTTCTGTTGGATGCAAAGCAGGTTGCCTTAGGAGAGAAGGCTTTGTCACATCTGTCCCTCATGCTCAGCTAAGGTTACAATTGGCATTAACCCCTGTGATTTCAGCAGATCTGGAAGGATTCCCTCGTTCATTGATCTCAGACTGGTCTGTTTGAAAGTTTCTGTGCTTCTTAAGAAATGCAGAGTTTAGCTAGTGAGGTGTGTTTGTGACAGTGTAGATGCAAGAATGCAAAGCAGAGTTTAACCCAGCAAGGAGGAAGTGGAGAGGAGCCCACATGTCAGGGTAGATCAGATGACCTGAAGTCAGAAGCCATTTAAGCAAACCCTCTAAGAAGGGATTTCTTGACTTGTTTGCAGTTCCATGGGCCGCTTCAAAGCTTAAGAAGGATTGCTATCAAGCGCCCTCTGTTCCTTGTCTGCCTGTGGGGGGAGAATATTTGCCTTCTTAAAAGGGATACTTAGGATTAAGTTTAAAGCAGGAGAATGAGTTGTTCTCTGTTCAGTCCCTCATTATGCCACGTAGCTTTGTGCATATGGGACATATCTTTTAATTTCACTGGAATCCTGACAAAATCTCCATCTCATGTGTAGAATCATAGAATCATTTAGGTTGGAAAAGACCTTTAAGATCATAGAGTCCAACTGTTAACCTAACACTGCCAAGTCCACCAGCACTGCCATGTCCCCCAGCACCAGATCTACATGTCTTTTAAATACCTCCAGGGATGGTGACTCAGCCACTTCCCTGGGCAGCCTGTTCCAATGCTTGACAACCCTTTTAGTGAATAAATTTTTCCTAATAAATTTTGCTGGAGCGTGTCCAAAGAAGAGCAACAAAGGTGGTGAAGGGTCTAGAGACAGAAGAGTTGTGTGTGACCTGATTTTTACTCATGGGCAGTATATGCTATAGAAGGTCAAAATGTATGTTGTTATTAAATACAGTTCACATGAAGAGGCAACAAGCAGAGTAGTTTTCCAAAATTAAGACAACACAGGCTTTGGGGGTAACTGATAAAGATGTGCAAAGTCAAAGCCTGCCACAGTATCATGTGTGTTCTGGTGAGGTGGGTGTTTTGCAGGGTATTTATTTGAATAAATCAAAATATCCTCCAGTAAATATTAGTGGGAAGCTGAGAACGACATACAAGTGAGTATATGGATCTTGCTACTAGTGATGCACAGAGCCTGTCTTTCCAGCATCATTCAAGTAGAGGCAAAGGGGAATATTGGATTAGAAAGTCTGAACATCTCAACATTGCTTTAACTCTCAAGGACAGAAGCAGCATTCAGCTCTTCAAATGCAATGTGGTATTTTCCAATTTTGACCTACTGAGCTAATCGCAAGGATTGAACAGAAATCCTGACTTGGAGAATAAGTGATGATAGTGAACATGCAGTCAAATGACAGTGTTATTGCTTGGTACAAGGATTACTTTTATTGGTATCACTTCAAGTCATGGTTCATCAGGGTTTCTTGTATGCTTCTGTAAGAGCGTAATTTAATTCAAAATGTCAAGGTCTGTGTAATAAACTGAGTTAGATCATTAACAGACATAAACTATTATATTCCTGAGGCTTGTGGCACTACTCGCTGTAAATCCAGCACAATGCATCTCCAGCTAGGAATGCTGCCAGGGCTGAGAGCTTTGGAGGAACCGTGCTTTTGATGTATCCATCTGAACTTGGCTAGATTGAGGAAATAGGATTTTGAAGAGCCCAGAGCCAAATGGGGATGGTCAAACTGATGGCCCATTCTCTGGCTGTATCTACCTGCATCTACTCTTTGACCTCCAGATGCTAATTGAAAGATGTGCTTTCTAAATGACCTTGTGTAAAAGCGCCCAGATTCTGTGCTCTTCTGGGCTGTGGCAATGCAGAGGATGTTATATGAAGCAGGGATGTTTGTAGCTTTTGGATTGAACACGTGAGACCACAGCTTCCTCCCCTCCTCTGTGTACTCCATCTGCTTGCTGAGGCTTCCCTTCTGTTTTTCCTTGGCGCTCAAGGAGAATATATGGGGTCTACATCATAGCTTTGCCTGGAACTGTGATCTGGCACTCCAAAGAGAACTTGTGAATGCTTGCACTGTGATACACACCAGGGAGGTTGGGGGAGAGATGCGTTTGGTATGATGTGAATCTGATCATAGGCTAAGTGGAGTTGGCAGAATCCCTGTGAGCTCAGGTGCTCACAGTCCCTCCGAGCAACTGCCAGGGCAGTCGGAGCATTGCCCGGGGAACAAAACCTCTTGAACAGGTGAATTTTTAAAGGGGTGCCCAACTGTATTTTGGACAAATCTGGCCTCTAATCCATTGGTTTGTTTAATTTATGTGAGAGAATAAGCTGCTTTTCGCGTGTTCTTTCATTCTGCCTGTTGTCTTTCTGCAAATTCAGTGCTTGGCCAGTTTGCTGAGACCCCTTGCAAAGGTGTAAATCCTGGGGTTTTGAATGCCTATGTGCTGGAAAACAGACATTCACAAGTTACTTAGCTGAACATACAGCTTTCAGTATGTATGGCTTTCCAATTCAAGCTGATGACCTGAAAAGACACAGTCTCACAAATTACTGATGGCTGGAGCCATTCACTTTCTTCTGTCTTGTGTGCTGGTCATTGCGCATGGAGGAACACTAGCACATCGCTGCTTGTGAGGGTCTTAACTAAACCCAGTGAAGAAATCTTTAGCAATACCCTGTTTAAAATATATAAAGTAAAAACAATTAATTTCTCCCTCCACTTCCAAACGTAATAATACAAGATAAGAACTTAAGTTCTGTGTTGTTTTTGGGTTTTTTTTTTTTTTGTCTGTTCCTTACAGATGAAAGTAGCTTTTATAATAAGTTTTCTGGAATGAAGAAAATAATGGAAACTATGCTCTTTGCATGTACTTATTCATGCTTCTAAAATTAATTGCTTGAGTCTTAATGGAAATTGTAACTAAAAAGTCAAAAAACAATAGATGTAATGAAATAACATTTGTAGAATTTAAATGGCATTCTTTTCTATGTGTTGTTAAATATTTCATACAAAAATGTAGAAATGGATCAATATAAATGCCATCTAATTTATTGGTTTTCTATATATGAATTTCCCTTATGTTCCTCTATAAATGCATGTACATAATTTATACATTGTATTATTCATATTCTATATCAATAGCAAGCATAACTGATGAGGAATTAGAAACCCAGCAGGTTAGTATAGTTGGTTATCTTCTCACTGTTTTAAAATGCCCTTGGAAGGGGAAGGATAATGAATGGTGTGCTGTCATTTAGTTTGATTTTTAAGGATGGCATGTGGATGATATCTGGTAGGCTTGAAAAATGAAGCTGCCATAGAAGCAAACTTGTAAGTGCTAATGGTTAGGGCAGAGAGGTACGAACAGTTGCTAAGCACAGAGCTAAGACACTGGGATGGACAGAGCTTTTCATTCCAGCATATAGTTAAATGTTTTTGTTGTCTTTGCTGTTTCTGTTGGCTTACATTTAAAGGATGCAGACTACTCTGTGAAAGGAAGAATCAAGTGTCAAAAGTGGCTGGAGGGAGACTTTGAAAGTTATTGAATTTGTGAGCCAGTAAGTGGGCAAATGTAGTGTTAACTTAGAAGGAAGTAAATTTCATGTGTGCGTGTTATTTTGTTCACAAAGGGCCAAATCCTGAGAGATACTGAGGATTAAGTGTTTTTTGATAAAACGTTCTTTTGTAGATTCAACTTCAAGTTGCCTTGGGTTTTCTTCTCCAGTTATGCCTAAAATTTGGCTCTATCTTTGACAACTCTAGTTTTGCTCAAATTATTTATCAAACTGCTTTGTAATGTCTGACTCAAATGCACGTAACATTTGCCTAAAAAATGTGTTTTGGTAATGAAAGACCTTGCTTGAGGTCTCTGCTATTAAATCTTTGCTGAGGGGCAGGGAGAGGCTGTGAGTTTTTTGGCGAAGTTAATAAAAATGTGTGGATTAGTGAAGTGCTGATTAGCGAGGTTCTATTGTAGACAGAAACATTCCTGCCTTAGCTGAAACCCAGATGGAAAGCTGCCCACCTCAGATTGTGGAAAACGGTTCATGTTGCTGGTTTGCTGTAGTATGTTGCTGAGGTTGCAGCAAAGTGAATCTTACTAATGTCTTGAAGTGTAATTAACTCTGTTGTTCGATGTAAATATTTGAATGCTGCTCATTCAGTCTCTACAGGGGCCTGTTTAAAACAATTTTTGCCAAAGAGCTCAAAGGCCAGTAGGCATGTGTGTGCATTAATAAACTACTCTTTGTCCTGGACTTGATCCAGAGCTTACAGAGGGCAAATGGGAAGATCTCATCCTATCTGATGTATTTACAGTAGAGCTCAGAGCACTTGATCAAGGCTTCATTGTGCTGTCATTGTTCCTAGGGTTTAGTTTAGATATGAAACAGAGTGCAGGATGTGGACACAATAGGCAAAAGGATCCAGGGTACTGGAAGGGCTGAGGGAGAAAAAACAAATAGAGTTGATCAGAAAAGCAGTGGACTATGTTATCCTCTATGTTACATAAAAATGATGGCTTTTTTAAGCTGTAGAGCTTCCATTTTTGTTCCCAAGCATCAGCTTAAATGCTCAGAAGTAATGTTCGTCAAAACAAAACTCTCAGGGAAATAAAGTTACATTTTGTTGCAGTCATCGTCTTTTTGGGGGTGAAAAAATGTGCTTTCTGCCAAACGTTTTGTCTGTTTTTTAAAAAGAAAATCCTCATTTCTGAGATCTGAAATAGTTCTTCCAGAAATGGAGTGTGCTTCATTTAGGAAATGTCAAATTGCTTCCAAGGCATTTCATCTTATATTCTCTGGGACTTGGCTCCCTAGTATGCCTATTTTCATACTGTCTCCCATTTCCGAAGACTCTGGTCCTGCCTGCTTAAGAAAGTAAAACTGTGGCAGAGTAAGAATGCAGCCATTCAGTAGCAGATTGTCAGCTTTCATGGGCCCAGGCTACAACTCCCGTAAGATACACTGGCAGCGCTTCCAAATGAAAATATCTCTTCTGCCAAAGGGGATTTTTTGTTTGTTGGCATTTTGAATTTTTACCAGAAATGCCTTTCTATTTATCTCTGGTGAACTCTGCTTCTGAGGAACTCACATCAGTTTCTGCAGCAGTGAAGACGAGCAGGATTCTGTAGTAATTGCAGAATGGGGGAACCAACACAGCCCAGACAGGGCTGGGAACTGAGAATCAGATTTTTGTTACATTTCTGGCTTGCTCTAGTAATGTTCTTGGTAATTCAGTTTAGCCTATGTTAATTTTTACCCCACTGTGAAATATGCTATAATAATTATGCTTATCTCCTATGGATGTTATCCATTTTATTGTTTTCTGTGAAAGTACCTTGAGATCTTTGGATCTTAAACCACTGGTTATTCCCATTAATGGTATTACCCAGCCTGGTCTTCAGATCTCCGGCAAAGCTGCAGACAAAGGTAAGCAGCATATTGGAGATGTTTGTAGCTTTGAAACTGCTTATGAATTAACTTTTTGTTTTCTAAAGATGTGTGCTCTGTATCTGCAATGAAAATAAATACCGAGATTGAAGAGAAGCGTTGGTCTGATGGTAACCCAGTAGCATGGCATTTTCCATAGGTTCTGGTCCTGAATTGCTAGCTTTCTCTGAAGTAGAGAGCCATAGAAAATGGTCACCTTCAGCCTGGCTGCTGCAGTCTCTGTGAATGATGTTCATCATGGAGATGTGATCTTTTCCTTTCTTCTTTGCACCAACAGAAGTCAAAGGAGCAAGGGCAGGACAGGCTGGGGGAAGCTGGCAGTAGCTGCAATAAAGCAGCAGTGCAACTTTACTCCCTCTTCAGAAATTTATGGCTCAGGTGTTAGTCAGTGCTGCATGTTCCTGGGATCTTGCTCAGGGGCTCTGACTGTCTGCAGGTGGGGACTGACTGATGGTGTATCCTTATAGCTAGCACAGGTCAGGCAAAGATTTAACCCCTGCAAACCTCTGTGTAGGTGACATCCAGACAGCATTTACATGGAAATGCCCCATTCAAAAGATATTAAAAAAAAAAAGGCCAGAAATTGAAAAAGTGGGTGGGGGAGAGTTGTTTGGGGTTTTTTTTTTTGTTATTTTGGGTTTTTTTTACCTCACATAAATAAAAGTTCACTCTGAAGAACTACAGTCTAAAAAGACAAGGTGAACAAGAGGTGGGAAGCAGTAGGTCTTACTCTGTTTTACAGATTGGCAACTAAGGTACAGAGACAGGAATAATTTTCTCAGTGACATACGGAGTGGGGATAACTGAGTTCAATTCTAAGTCATTCATCCCAGCACAGTAGTGTCTTTCCTCTCTAACCTTGACTAAAACAAACCTTACCTTTAAACCCTTTTGTCTTCCCTAATAGAGAGTTAAGCGGGAAGAGAGGAGGAAAAGAGAGAATTTGTATTAGCTGCTGTTTACTCTGTAGACTCCCGAGCTGTTCTGTTCTGCATCAGATCATCATAGAGAAATTGCTAACTTGCCTGGAGGAAATAAATAGTTATATGTGTTCAAGTAGTTACTGTATCATGCCTGGGGCGGGGCTTTGTGAAAGCAGAGTCTGAGTGAGTACACCAATCCTTGTGGAAAATCCGAGGATTAGGCTGATCTCCTTAACAATGTGCCACTGCCCCTTCTGACTGAAGATGCAAGGATACATCTCTTCAGTTTGCATATACAGTATCTGTGGGTTTAAACCTTTGGGCAACTTGTCAAATAACTGCTGTTGACATAAACCATTGCTGTGCATCAGCAGCAAAGAGAATGGGAGAGATCATTTCACTTTTAATACTTCGTTTCATGTCAAGAAAAGTAGAAATTGCTCATCCCATAAGGGAAGGAGATGGCAGAAGGAAGCGGGTTTGAACGAGTGGTGATTGTTTGGAATTGTGCACTAGCAAACATGTCTTTCATCTCATTCCAAGGTGTCACTGGATGCCAGGTACACAACATGCTCTTTGGTTGCATAACAATACACCCCAACTCATTAATGATTTATTTTTTGAAGCTATGCTCCTTCAATCATAACACCTCTGGTGTGAGATAACTTGCTGCCAGAACTTTGAGGACAGATTTATTGAAGACTCACAAGCTGAGGCCTTGAACACACAACTGGCGTTGTGCATGTGAGTCTTGGATTGTCTGGTCACCCTTGCAGTGTCTCTAGGGTCACCCTTGCAGTGTCTCTAGGAGACTTACCAGTCAAAGCACTAAATCTTCTTGGTTGCTCTCTATGACTACTTTGGTGACAGTGAGTTGTCTTTGTTTCCAGTTGAATGAAAACAGTTTTGCTAAGCTGGCTTGGTTTAAGTCTGATCTAGAAAGGTGCTGAGCACACCTCCTCATGTGTATTGCCAGGTGGTGTCCTTAAAAGCTCTTTGGGTCATCATCTGATGCAAATTTTGAAGTTTGACCACGGTGAGCTGGTCTCCTCAATACATCATTACCTGTGTTATGCTAGAGCCTAGGAACTGACAAAGATACAGCTCTGTCAGCACTGTGGAAATTATTATTAATTATATTAATTATTATTATTAATTTGTATTTAATATGTATTAAGGAGCTGACCTCTCCTAAACAGACAAGACTGATTTAGTCTAG